>MU551648.1:449814-479814 GCA_024362625.1 Silurus asotus | reverse complement strand
GTGTGTGTGTGGGAGAGTGAGTCGGTGTCTGTAAATGAGTGAGTGAGTGTCTAAAAACACAATAAATGAAAAAAAAAAAGTGAAAATAAGTTAAAATTATTATATCTACTGTCATTATAATATGTGTGTGTCTATGTGTGTCAATCTTTGAGTGTGAGCATGTGTTTGTTTGGGCGCTTGAGTGTGTAAGTGTTTGTGTGTATTACCAGTGTGTGACTGTGTGTGTGTGTATGTGTGTAAGTGTTTGTGTGTATTACCAGCGTGTGACTGTGTGTGTGTGTGTGTGTGTGTGTGTGTGTGTGTGTGTGAGAAGGTGTGTGAATTTGTGTGTGTGAGTGAGTGTATCAGTGAGTGAGTGTATCAGTGAGTGAGTATGTGTGTGTGAGATTGAGTGTGTGCGTGTGTGAATGTGTCTTTGAGAGTGTAAGTGTGTAAGTGTTTGTGTGTGTTATTACGTAATGGCCACATATTTGCTGAAACAAAAACACAATAAATGTTAGAAAGATTTAAAAAAAGTTATTATATCTACTATCATTATTGTGTATGTGAGGGAGTGTCTTTGTGTGGGTGTGTCAGTAAGTGTCTGTGTGTGTTGGGGTGTGTGTGTGTGTGTGTGTGTGTAAGAGAGAGAATGAGTGTGAAGGTGTGTGTGTGTGTGTTTGTGAGTGTGTGTGGGTGAGTGTTTGTGAGAGTGTGTATGTGTGCGAGAGTAAGTTGGTGTCTGTGTGTTGCGTTTCAATTCTGAAATAAAATCACAATAAATGTAAAAAAAAAAGTGATAATAAGTTAAAATTATTATATCTACTGTCATTATAATATGTTTGTGTCTATGTGTGTCAATCTTTGAGTGTGTAAGTGTTTGTTTTTATTACCGGTGTGTGACTGTGTGTGTGTTTGTATGAATTACCAGCATGTGACCGTGTGTGTGTGTGTGTGTGTGTGTGTGTGTGTGTGTGTGTGTGTGTGTGTGTGTGTGTGTGTGTGTGTGTCAGAAGGTGTGTGAATTTGTGTGTGTGAGTGAGTGTATCAGTGAGTGTCTGTATGTGTGTGTGAGTGAGTGTGTGCGTGTGTGAATGTGTCTTTGAGAGTGAGCGTGTGTGTATGTGTGTTTGAGTGTGTAAGTGTTTGTGTGTGTTATCACCGAATGGCCACCAAATCGCTGAAACAAAAACACAATAAATGTTAGAAAGTTTTAAAAGAAGTAAAAATTATTATATCTACTATCATTATTGTGTATGTGAGCGAGTGTCTGTGTGTGTCAGTAGGTGTGTGTATTTGTGTCTGTGAGTGAGTGTGTGCGTGTGTGAATGTGTCTTTAAGAGTGAGCGTGTCTGTATGTGTTTAAATGTGTAAGTGTATAAGTGTTTGTATTGCAAGTGTGTGACTGTGTGTTTGTCTGTGTGTGTCAGCAGGTGTGTGTGTGTGTGTGTGTGTGTGTGACTGAGTGTATCAGTGAGTTGTCTGTATGTGTGTGTGAGTGTGTAAGTGTGTGAATGTGTCTTTGAGAGTGAGCGTGTCTGTATGTATGATTGTGTAAGTGTGTAAGTGTTTGTGTATTACCTTCTTGTGCACTCTCCACATCTGAAATAAAAACACAATAAATGATATAAAATTTGTGTTTGTTTGAGACTGAGTATGTGTATGTGTGTTTTGAGTGTGTGTTTGCGTATTTTACCAGTGTGTGACTGTGTGTGTGTGTGTGTGAGCGTGTCTTTGAGAGAGAGCATCTGTGTATGTGTGTAAGTATTTGTGTGTATTACAAGTGTGTGACTGCTTGTGTGTGTGTCTTTGTGTGTCAGTAGGTGTGTGTGTGAGTAAGTGTATCAGTGAGTGTCTATGTGTGTGTGTGAGTGTGAGCATGTGTGTATCTGTGTTTGAGTGTGTAAGTGTTTGTGTGTATTACCTCTGAGTACCTGCTTCGCTGCTGAAATAAAAACGCAATAAATCTTATAAAGTTTTAAAAGGTAAAATTATTATATCTACTGTCATTATTGTGTGTGCGTGTGAGTTGCTGTGTGTGTCAGTAGGTGTGTGTATTTGTGTCTGTGAGTGAGTGTGTGCGTGTGTGAATGTGTCTTTGAGAGTGACCGTGTGTGTGTGTGTGATTGAATGTCTAAGTGTACAAGGGTTTGTGTGTATTATGTGTGTTTGTGTGTGTCAGCAGGTGTGTGTGTGTGTGTGTTTGTGTGACTGAGTGTATCAGTGAGTGTCTGTATGTGTGTGAGTGTGTAAGTGTGTGAATGTCTTTGAGAGTGAGCGTGTCTGTATGTGTGATTGAGTGTGTAAGTGTTTGTGTATTACCATCGTTAGCACACGTCACGCCTGAAATAAAAACACAATAAGTGTTATAAAATTTTAACATCATTATATCTACTGTCATTATAATGTGTGTGTGTGTGCTTGAGACTGAGTGTGTGTGTTTGAGTGTGTAAGTATTTGCGTGAATTACCAGTGTGTCTCTGTGTGTCTATGTGTCTGTGTGTAAGTGTGTGTGTGTGTGTGTGTGTGTGTGTGTGTCTTTGTGTGTCAGTAGGTGTGTGTGTGAATAAGTGTATCAGTGAGTGTCTGTGTGTGAGTGTGAGCATGTGTGAATGTTGTTGAGAGTGAGCATGTGTATATGTGTGTTTGAGTGTGTAAGTGTGTAAGTGTTTGTGTGTATTACCATTCTGTAACTGCATCATCACTGAAATAAAAACACATTAGATGTTATAAAGTTTTAAAAGAAGTTAAAATTATTATATTTACTGTCATTATTGTGTGTGCGTGTGAGTGTCTGTGTGTGTCAGTAGATGTGTGTATCTGTGTCTGTGAGTGAGTGTGTGTGTGTGAATGTCTCTTTATCAGTGAGAGTGTCTGTATGTGTGATTGAGTGTGTGTGTAAGTGTTTGTGTGAATTACAAGTGTGTCTGTGTGTCAGCAGGTGTGTGTGTGTGTGTGTGTGTGTGTGTTTGTGTGACTGATTGTATCAGTGAGTGTCTGTATGTGTGCATGTCTGAATGTGTCTTTGAGAGTGAGTGTGTCTGTATGTCTGTGTAAGTGTGTAACTTCTGACTGTGTGTGTGTGAGTGTGTGTCTATGTGTCAGCAGGTGTGTGTGTGTGAGTGTGTAAGTGTGTGAAAGTGTCTTTGAGAGTGAGCGTGTTTGTATGTGTTTGTGTATTACCATCGTTTGCACACGTCAAGTCTGAAATAAAAACACAATAAATGTTTTAAAATTTAAAAAGATGTTCAAATTATTATATCTACTGTCATTATAATGTGTTTGTGTGTGTGTGTGTGATTGAGTGTGTCAGTGATTGTCTGTATGAGTATGTGTGAGTGAGTGTGTGCGTCTGTGAATGTGTCTTTAAATGTGAGTGTGTGTGTCTTTGAGACTGAGTGTGTATGTGTGTTTGTGTGTGTGTGAGTTATTGCATGTACTCCCCCAGGTGTATTAGTGTGTGTGTGTGTGTGTGTGTGTGTGTGAGTGTGTGTGAGTGTCTGTATGCGTGTGATTGTGTGCATCTGTGAATGTGTCTTTAAATGTGAGCGTGTGTGTATGTGTGTTTGAGTGTGGGAGTGTTTGTGTCTATTACCTTTCACCTGCAACCAGTGAGTGAGTGTCTGAATGTGTGTGAGTGTGTCTTGAGAGGGAGCATGTGTGTGTATGTGTGGTTAAGTGTGTAAGTGTTTGTGTATACTACCAGTGTGTGTCTGTGTGAGGGTGTGTGTATGTGAGTGTGTTTGGGTTTGTGTGTGTGTCTGTGAGAGTGAGTTTGTCTGTGAGAAAGTGTGTGAGGGTGTGTGTATGTATGCGAGTGTGTTTGTGTGTATCAGTGAGTGTCTGTATGTGTGAGTAAGTGAGTGTGTGCATGTGTGTATGTGTCTTTGAGTGTGAGCATGTGTGTGTGTGTGTGTTCGAGTGTGTAAGTGTTTGTGTGTATTATCACCTTTTAACTGCCTCAGCTCTGAAATATAAACACAATGTTATAAAGTTTTAAAAGAAGTTGAATTTATTATATCTACTGTCATTATAAAGAGTGTGTGTCTTTGTATGTATTACCGCTGACTACCTGCTTCATTGCTGAAATTAAAACACATTAAAGGTTTAAATTTAAAAAGAAGTTCAAATTATTATATCTACTGTCATTATGTGTGTGTGTATCAGTAAATGTCTGTATGTGTGAGTATCTACTGTCATTATAAAGTCTGTGTGTCTTTGAGACTGAGTGTGTGTATGTGTGATTGAGTGTGTAAGTGTTTGTGTGTATTACCTGTCACTCCCAGCTTTATTTCTTAAAAAAAAACACAATAAATGGTTTAACATTTTTAAAGAAGTTCAAATTATTATATCTACTGTCATTATATGTGTGTGTGTGTGTGAGTAGTTGCGTGTGTTTGTGTGTGTTTTAGTGAGTGTCTGTTTGTGTGTTTGAGTGAGTGTGTGCGTGTATGAATGTGTCTTTGAGAGTGAGCGTGTGTGTATGTGTGTATTACAAGTGTGTGATTGTGTGTGTGTGTGTGTGCATGTGTCTTTTAGAGTGAGCGTGTGTGTATGTGTGTAAGTGTTTGTGTGTATTACAAGTGTGTGTGTGTGTGTGTGTGTGTGTGTGTGTGTGTGTGTGTGTGTGTGTGTGTGAGTGTGTGCATGTGTCTTTTAGAGTGAGCGTGTGTGTATGTGTGTAAGTGTTTGTGTGTATTACAAGTGTGTGACTGTGTGTCTGTGTGTATATGTGTGTAAGTGTGTGTATGTGTCTTTTAGAGTAAGCGTGTGTGTATGTGTGTAAGTGTTTGTGTGTATTACAAGTTTGTGACTGTGTGTGTGTGTGTATGTGTGTAAGTGTGTGTATGTGTCTTTTAGAGTAAGCATGTGTGTATGTGTGTAAGTGTTTGTGTGTATTACAAGTGTGTGACTGTGTGTGTGTAGGTGTGTAAGTGTGTGTATGTGTCTTTTAAAGTGAGCGTGTGTGTGTATATGTGTTTGAGTGTGTAAGTGTACAAGTGTTTGTGTGTATTACCAGTGTGTGACTGTGTGTGTCTGTGTGTCAGCAGGTGTGTGTGAGTGTGTGTATCAGTAAGTGTCTAAATGAGTGTGTGTGTGTGTGTGTGTGTGTGTGTGTGTGTGTGTGTGTGTGTGTGTGTGTGTGTGTGTGTGTGAATGTGTCTAAGTGTGTAAGTGTTTGTGTGTTACCACCGTTTAACAGCATCAGATCTAAAATAAAAACACAATAAATGTTATAAAGTTTTAAAAGAAGTTAAAAGTATTAAATCTACTGTCATTATATGTGTGTGCGTGTGAGTGTGTGTGTGTGCATGTGTGAATGTGTCTTTGAGAGTGTGCGTGTGTATGTGTGTGTAAGTATTTGTGTGTATTACCAGTGTCTGTGTGTGTGTGTGTGTGTGTGTGTGTGTGTGTGTGCGTTTGTGTGAGTGAGTCTATCTGTGAGTGTCTGTATGTGTGTGTGAGTGTGTGCGTGTGTGAATGTGTCTTTGAGAGTGAGTGTGTCTGTGTGTGATTGAGTGTGTAAGTGTTTGTGTCTATTACAATTGTCCCCCTGCCTCAGCCCTGAAATAAAAACACAATAAATGTTAACAAATTTGAAAAAAAGTTCAAATTATTATATTTACTGTCATTATATGTGTGTGTGTGTGTGTGTGTGTGTGTGTGTGTGTGTGTGTATCAGTGAGTGTCTGTTTGTGTGTGTATCTACTGTGATTATAAAGTGTGTTTGTCTTTGAGACTGAGTTTGTGTATGTGTGATTGAGTGTGTAAGTGTTTGTGTGTATTACCTCTGACTCCCTGCATTATTTCTGAAATAAAACACAATAAATCTTAAAAAATTAAAAAGGAAGTTTAAAATATTATATCTACTGTCATTATATGTGTGCATGTGTGTATCAGTGAGTGTCTGTATGTGTGTGTATCTACTTTCATTATAAAGTGTGTGTCTTTGAGACTAAGTGTGTGTATGTGTGATTGAGTGTATAAGTGTTTGTGTGTATTACCTGTGACTTCCTGCATTTTTTCTGAAATAAAACACAATAAATGTCATTAAATAAATAAACAAAAGTTCTAAATATTATATCTACTGTCTTTATATGTATGCGTGTGTGTGTGTGTGCATCTGTGTGTGTCAGGAGATGTGTGTGTTTGGGGGTGTGTGTGTGTGTGTCAGTAAGTGTCTGTATGTGTGTGCATGTATGAATGTGTCTTTGAGAGTAAGCGTGTGTAAGTGTTTGTCTGTATTACAAATGTGTGATTGTGTGTGTGTGAGTGTGTTGTCTGTGTGTGTCAGTAGATGTGTGTGTGTGAATAACTGTATCAGTGAGTGTCTATGTGTGTGTAAGTGTGTGCATGTGTCTTTGAGAGTGAGCGTGTCTGTAGGTGTGATTGAGTGTGTAAGTGTTTGTGTGTATTACCTGTGACCTCCTGCATTATTTCTGAAATAAAACATAAAATTTAAAAAGAAGTTTAAATTATTATATCTTCTGTCATTATATGTGTGTGTGTGTGTGTGTGTCAGTAGGTGTTTGTGTGTGTATCAGTAAGTGTCTATATGTGTGTGAATGTGTCTTTGAGAGTGAGTGTGTGTGTATTACCAGTGTGTGACTGTGTGACTGTGTGAGAGTATGTGTGTCTGTGTGTCAGCAGGTGTGTGTGAGTGAGTGTGTCAGCGAGTGTCTGTATGTGTGTGCCTGAGTGATTGTGTGTGTGTGTGAATGTGTCTTTGAGAGTGTGTGTGTGTGTATGTGTGTTTGAGTGTGTAAGTGTTTGTGTAAATTACCATCGTCTACCCGCCTCATCTCTAAAATAAAAACACAATAAATGTTAAAAATGTAAAAAAAAAATTCAAATCATTATACCTACCTACTTATACATTATAATGTGTGTGTGTGTCTTTAAAACTGACTCTGTGTATGTGTGTTTGAGTGTGTACGTTTTTGCATGTATTACCCCGGGTGTATTATTGGGTGTATTACCTCTAAATGTGTGTGTGTGTGTTTGTGTGTGTGTGTGTGTGTGTGTGTGTGTGTGTGTGTGTGTGTGTGTGTGTGTGAGTGAGTGTATAAGTGGGTGTGCGTGTGTGTGTGCGTGTGTGAATGTGTCTTTAAAAGTGAGCGTGTGTATGTGTGTTTAAGTGTGTAAGTGTTTGTGTATATTACCAGTGTGTGTCTGTGAGTGTGTGTGGGTATGTGTGTGTGTCAGTGAGAGTGAGTGTCTTGGAAAAGTGTTTGAGGGTGTGTGTATGTATGTGAGTGTGAGTGTGTGGGTGTGTGTGAGAGTGTGTGTAAGCGGGTGAGTGTTTGTGTGTGTGTGTGAGTGTGTCTTGTGAGTGAGCGTGTTTATGTGTGTTTAAGTGAGTGTGTGTATGTAAGTGTGTCTGTGAGATTGTGTGTGTGTGTGTGTGTGTGTGTGTGTGTGTATGCCAAAGTGAGTGTGTCTGTGAGAGAGTTTGTGAGGGTGTGTGTATGTGATTGTGTGTTTGTGTGTGTGTGTGTGTGTATTAGATTAGATTAGATTAGATTAGATTAGATTAGATTAGATTAGATTCAACTTTGTTGTCATTACACATGTACAAGTACATGGCAACGAAATGCAGTTTGGGTCCAACCAGAGTGTAATAACAGCAAGTGCAGGATATACAGTTTTGACATGAATTTACAGTTAAATAAAATGATATATAGACTATAAACAGTAATTTAAAGATGTATATGTACTATAAATGTAGCATACATATGAATATATATGTACTATAAATATATTTCCAAATGAATATGAATATATATGTACTATGAACAATAATATACAGATGAATGTATATATGTAATGTGAACATGATATACGGATGGGATGTAAGCGGTGAACATAATAATATTGCTATAACTATAAACAGAGAACGGGTATATACACAGTGGTGATAGTTAATGGTGAGCAGCAATACAAAAAAAGAGCAGTGTGCAAATGAGCAAAAGTTTGTGTAAACAGTCCATGCAATAACAAAGTGTGAGGTGAGAAATGATCAGTGTCTCGGTGAGCATAGGTTTTTGTGCAGACAGTCCATTAGCAAAGTGACGGAGTGTGAGGTGTGGGGGGAATGTAGTAGTGTATCAGTGAGTGTCAGAGTTCACTAAAGAGACAGCTCTAGGAAAAAAGCTGTTCTTTAGTCTGCTGGTCCTGGTCCGGAGGCACCTGTAACGCCTGCCGGAGGGCAGAAGAGAGAACAGTCTATAGGCGGGGTGAGACGAGTCCTTAAGATTGCTGCGAGCTCAACGCAGACAGCGTTTCTTCTGGATGTCCTCCATGGCTGGGAGTGGAGTCCCTGTGATGCGCTGGGCAGTTTTTTACCACCCGCTGCAGTGCCTTACGCTCTGCAGCAGAGCAGCTCCCATACCAGACTGTGACACAGCTGGTCAGGATGCTTTCTACTGCGCAGCGGTAGAAGTTCACCAGGATATCCGAGGAGAAATAATTTTTTTTAAGTGTCCTCAGGAAAAAGAGGCGCTGGTGAGCCTTCTTGAATAGGCTGGAGGTGTTGATGTTCCAGGACAGGTCCGCCGAGGTGTGGATCCCCAGGAACTTGAAACTGGAGACGCGCTCAACAGCCATCCCGTTGATGTGGGTGGTGTCATGTGTGCCTCTTCCCTCCTTCCTGAATTCCACAATAAGCTCCTTTGTCTTGGAGGTGTTAAGGAGCAGGTTGTTGTTGTAAGTGTGTGTGTGTGTGTGTGTGTGTGTGTGTGTGTGTGTAAGTGAGTCAGTGAGAGAGTGTGTGTACGTGAATAAGTGTCTGTGTGTGTCTGTTAGAGTGTGTGTGTGTGTGTGTGTGTGAGTCAGTGTATGTGTGTCAGTGTGTGTGAGTCAGCGTGTGAGTGTCTGTCAGTGTGTGAGTGTGTCTGTCAGTGTGTCTGTGTGTCAGTGTTTGCTAGTGTGTGAGTGTGTGAGTCAGCGTGTGTGAGTTAGCATGTGTGCGTGTATGTGTGTGTGTTAGTCACTGTGTGTGTGTGTGTGTGTTTTTCAGTGTGTGTGTCAGTGTGTTTGTGAGTCAGAGTGTGTGTGTGTGTGTGTGTGTGTGTGTGTGTCAGTGTGTGAATCAGCATGTGTGAGTGTGTATATATTAGTCAGTGTATGTGTTAGTGTGTGTGTGTGTGTGTGTGTGTGTGTGTGTGTGTGTGTGTCAGTGGGTGTAAGTCAGCCTGTGAGTGTGTGTGTGTGTGTGTGTGTGTGTGTGTGTGTGTGTGTGTGTGCGTGTGCCAGTGTGTAAGTGTGTGTGTCTGACACACCAGATAGTGTGCACTGATCAGAAGATTGTACTCGCCTCAGCGTGTCAGTAAAAACACGGTACAGGATTCTTCACACTCAAGCTTTACTGGGTTTAGAATTAATCGTGTGTGATTCTTGCTGTCAATTGCTCGCTGCTGTTCGGTAGATGGCTGATGTTGAATGCCAACTGCCGACTGCTGCTCGGTGTTCTGGCCTTTTATACTCTTGATGGAGAACGGGGCACTGTGATGTCAGAGGTAACTTATGATGAGTGGTAAACTGTGCCTCTAGTGGTGAAGCGTGGAAATACAACTGAATGGGAATCCTTACCTACACTTCTTCTTCTTCTTTCTTCTTCTTTTGGCTGCTCCCATTAGGGGTCGTCACAGTGGATTATTCGTCTCCATACCACCCTGTCCTCTACATCTGCCTCTTTCATACCAACTACCTGCATGTCTTCCCTCACCACATCCATAAACCTCCTCCTTGGTCTTCCTCTTATCCCCCTACCTGGTGGCTCCATCCTCAGCATTCTTCTACCAATATAATTCATGTCCCTCCTCTGCACATGTCCAAACCATCTCAATCTCGCCTCCCTCACCTTGTCACCAAAACATCCTACATGCGCTGTTCCTTTAATAGACTCATTTCTAATTTTGTCCATCCTCGTCACTCCCAACGAAAACCCTAACATCTTCAGCTCTGCTACCTCCAGCTCCACCTCCTGTCTTTTACTCAATGCCACTGTCTCTAATCCATACAACATCGCAGGGCTTTCCCTTTCATTCTTGCAGATACTCTTCTATCACAAATCACTCCTGTCATTTTTCTCCACCCACTCCACCCTGCCTGCACTCTTTTCTTTACTTCTCTAACACACTCTCCATTACTTTGCACTGTTGACCCCAGGTACCTGAACTCCTCCACCTTCTCCAGCTCTTCTCCCTGCAACTGCACCCCTCCACTGCACTCCCTCTCATTCACACACACGTACTCTGTCTTACTCCTACTGACTTTCATTTCCCTTCTCTCCAGCATGTACCTCCACCTCTCCAGGCTCTTCTCCACCTGCTCACTACTCTCACCACATATCACAATATCATCCGCAAACATCATAGTCCAGGGAGACGCCTGTCTGACCTCGTCCGCCAACCTGTCCATCATGCTGATCCTTGATGCAGTCCAACCTTCACCTTGAACCAGTCTGTAATACCTACTGCACACTTCACTGCTGTCACACTGTCCTCATACATGTCCTGCACCACCCTCACATACTTCTCTGACACACCTGACTTCCTCATACAATACCACAACTCCTCTCTTGGCACCCTGTCGTACGCTTTCTCTAAATCCACAAATCCACAATGCAATTCCTTCTGTTCTTCTCTATACTTCTCCATCAACATCCTCAAACAAATAAGGCATCTGTGGTGCTCTTCCTCGGCATGAAACCATACTGTTGCTCACAGATGGTCACTTCTTCTCTCAGCCTGGCTTCCACTACTCTTTCCCATAACTTCATGGTGTGACTGATCAACTTAATTCCCCTGTAGTTACTGCAGGTCTGCACATCTTCCTTATGCTTAAAGATCGGTACCAGCACACTTCTTCTGCATTCCTCAGGCATCTTCTCACCTTCCAAAATGCTGTTAAACAATCTGGTTAAAAACTCCACTGCCATCTCTTCTAAACATTTTTACGCTTCTACCGGTATGTCATCTGGTCCAACAGACTTTCCACTCTTCATCCTCTTAATCGCTGCTCTCACTTCCTCCTTACTAATCCTATCTACATCCTGCTTCACCAACTCCACATCAACCAACCTTCTCTCTCTTTGATTTTCCTCATTCATCAGCTGCTCAAAATACTCCCTCCACCTTCTCAACACACTCTCCTCACTAGTCAACACATTTCCCTCTCCATCCTTCCCAGCTCGGTCCCTCTGCCTGGCCAATCGGTATAAATCCTTTTCTCCATCCTTAGTGTTCAGCCTCTCATACAGCTCCTCATATGCCTTTTCCTTGGCTTTCGCCACCATCCTATGCTGTCTAGCTACACTGTCCACTGCCAACACCTTACAGTCTCCAATCTTCTTCAGGTTGCATCTCCTGCATAGCACATAGTCCACCTGTGTGCACCTTCCCCCACTCTTATACGTCACCCTATGATCCTCTTCTTCTTAAAATAAGTGTTCACCCCTGCCATTTCCATCCTTTTAGCAAAATCTACCACCATCTGCCCTTCCACATTCCTCTCCTTAAAACCATACCTACCCATCACCTCCTCATCACCTCTGTTTCCTTCACCTACATGCCCATTAAAGTCTGCCCCAATCACCAATCGTTCTTTCCTAGGTACACCATCTACCACTCCATCTAATTCACTCCAGAATCTTTCCTTCTCCTCCATCTCACAGCCAACTTGTGGAGCACAGGCACTGATGACATTTATCATCATCCCTTCAACTTCCACCTTCACGATCATCACCCTATCAGAAACTCTCTTCACCTCCACTACACTCTTACTGTACTCTTCCTTCAGAATCACCCCTACACAATTTCTCTTTCCATCCACACCATGATAAAACAGTTTAAATCCACCTCCAATGTTCCTGGCCTTACTCCCTTTCCACTTGGTCTCCTGAACACGCAACATATCTACCTTTCTCCTCTCCATCATATCAGCTCCCTCTCTCCCTTTACCCGTCATAGTACCAACGTTTAAAGTACCAATCTGAACTTCTAATCTTCTTCACTTCTCCTTTCCCTGCCATCTCTTTAGACGTCTTCCTCCTCTCCTTCTCCTCCTTCAGCCAACAGTAGCCCAATTTCCACCGGTACCCTGTCGGCTAACGATACCTGTGGCGGCCGTTGGTAACCCGGGCCTCGACCGATTTGGTATGAAATTCTAATTCGTGATCTGCATATTTAATTTGGCACATGTTTACGCTGGATGTCCTTCATAACACAACCCTCCACATTTATACAAGCTTGGGACCGGCACTTAGAGTGACCTGACTTGTGCAACCCTAATGGCTGGATTGTGAGGTGTATGGTTTATCTCTGCAAAGGAGAAGATCACTGACAGATTTTGTGAGCAATATTTGAGAGAAATAGGCCAATTCACTAATGGATAAATAAGTATATATATATATATATATATATATATCCATTATTGAACTGCGTGAGCAAGTAATACGTGATGCATCTGAAAAACAAGATAGTGTGATATTAGTTCTTTTTTTTTCCCCTGAAATGAGTCTTCTTGCTTGCCGTATAAAACGGGGGCGTGGTTTAGAGAGATTGCGGAAGTGTTTGGTGCAGCACGGGACAACACGTGTATAGTGAGGAAACGGTGGCGTGTGATGTGTAAATACTGAGTCGGTGAGTGTGTTTATTTTATTCTCCGGTGCTTTCTGGAGTAAATGGAGTCATGTCGTGTTTATTCCAGCACGTTTACTCTGTTTCTAGCACGAGGCTAAGAGCTGATGGTGGACTGGTGATCAAAAGCGGTCATGTTCCTGACTGCATTTCACTTTGTCTCCTAGTGAACCCGAGTGCCAACGTTTACACTCTTCTGGATTATAATCCAGAGACACGTCGGCCCTATTTTACGTACAAACAACATTCTCGATTTCCGGCGTAAATATTCAATTGATCAAAAGTTTGCACCCCCCCTAAAACTTAAGAAAGGCTTCTGCCTTATTTACAGCAAAACATGTCTAAACAGGTCCATATAATATTTTGTAAACAATCGTTTATTATTTTAGTTTATATAACACAAGATCATAATTATTCTTGTGTATATAGTTTTTTGTTTTTTCATAGTTTTTATACTATTTTTAATTTTAGATTCTATTTCTCTTTACATGTTGGGACAGTCGTAGAAAAAGAGAACATTTCACTACATGTATGGATGAGTGACACAAAATAGTGAAGTTATCTGTAAGGAAACGTTTATTCCAGGAGTCTCCAGTGTGGTGATTGTGAGAGTCTGAGGTAACAAATGCAGAAGGTTTATTATGCTTTGTAATGATTCTGGTTCTGGTAACATGATTTAATATATATATATATAGTCTGTGTGTTTTTGTAACTTATTTGCTGTGAGAGAGTGAACAGAGATGAGTGTTTTAGGCTGCCGAATGCACACATTATAGGTGAATAATTGTGATTATTGGCACGCTGCTGTAGGAAAATAATCAGCTTCTGGACTGAAAAGAGTAAACCTGCTTCATATATAGATTAGTGGTTGATCTCAGTATGATACCGTTGGGTTTATTGAAAATGCAAACCCATAATTCTATGCTTTCAATTTTAATCTTTCCGTGAACCTCTAAAGGTTAGAAGGATGGATAGAAAGGTGGATGAATGGATGAACAGAAGTGGTTGGGGGAAAGGATAGAAAAACATAAATAGATGAACAGAGGAGGTTAGAAGGATGGATAGAAAGGTGGATGGATGAACAGAGGTGGTTAGAAGGGATGGATAGAAAGGTGGATGGATGAACAGAGGTGGTTAGAAGGATGGATAAACAGAAGTGGTTGGAGGGAAGGATAGATGAACAGAGGAGGTTAGAAGGATGGATGAACAGAGGTGGTTAGAAGGATGGATGAACAGAGGTGGTTAGAAGGATGGATGAACAGAGGTGGTTAGAGGGAAGGACAGAAAAACATAGATAGATGAACAGATAGAAGGTTAGAAGGATGGAAAGGCAGATAGACATGTGGATAGATGGCTACATAGATGGTTTGAGAAATAGAGAGAAGATGAACAGGTAGTTTGATTAGAAGGAGAGAGAGGTAGCTAGAGGGATGGATAGATAAGTGGTTAGAATGATGGAAAGACAGGAACAGGTGATTGAGGCTTGTTACCAAATCTAAAAGCAGTTGTGCACCATATCAGTCGTGTTGCATGTGAATTATTTACACGTCTCCATCACGTGTGCAGGATTGTGCCCGAACCAAATCGCCGTCATGTCGTCTGAGAAAGAGCCGAGCGCCGACACGCGTTTCGCTCGCGTCAAGAAGGACCCCCGCTTCTGGGAGATGCCTGACATGGAGCAGAAACTGCGCATCGACAAGCGCTTCCAGTCCATGTTCCACGACAAGCGCTTCAAGCTCAAGTACACGGTGGACAAACGCGGCCGTCCCGTCAACCACACGTCCACCGAGGACCTGAAACGCTTCTACAAACTGTCCGACTCTGAGCAGAGCGACGGCGATGCCGACGCAGCACAAGAGACGCTCCAGCAGCAGAAGAAGAAAAAGAAGAAGCAGAAAGCAAAAGTGAAGGAGGAGGAGCTTGGAGGGGAGGGGGAGGGGTTTGAAGAGGAAGGGGAGGGGCTTGTGAGTATGAAAGCTGTAAAGAAAAAGCCATTAATATCTGACGATTATCAGAGGATCCGGAAATCAGGGCCAGTTAAAGGAGTGAGAGTCGTCGAGGAAGGTAACACACACACACACACACACACACACACACACACACACACACACACACACACACACAGCGTTGTGATGGGTTTGCCACAGGACATTGCAACTGACATGTTTTATTTCCACAGAAGATGATGATGATGATGATGAAGAACACAGCGACGCTGATAAAGAAGTAGGCCTCTCTTCAGATGATGATGATGAGGAAGATGACGAGGAAGAGGAGAGCGAGTCAGAGGACGACAGTGACAGCGGTCCTGATCTGGCACGAGGAAAAGGCAACATCGAGACTAGCTCTGAGGATGAAGATGAAGAGGATGCGGCGGAGGACCTGCAGGATCACGAGGAAGAGGAGATCGAACACGACTGGGGGGAGATGTGGAAGGACGCGCCGCGCAACGAGGAGGTCAGACACTACGTATATGTATATACGGATAGATAGATGGATGGATAGACAGATAGACAGGCAGTTCGAGTGATTGATAGCTATAAGAGCAGTAATGTGGATGGATTGATGGACAGGTGGTTAGATAATGGAGAGATAGACGGCTGGTTACATGGAGGTATAGACTGATACGCAAGCAGTTGGATGGAGAGACAGAAAAGCTGTGGTTATGTGGATGGGTGGACAGATAAGCAGAAGTATGGTTAGATGAATGAGTGGATGGACGGATAGGTAGATAGACAGGCAGTTAAATGGATGGATGGGTGGGTAGATGAATAGATAGACAGATAATTAAATGGGTGTTTAGACAGATATGGGTGGTTAGATGGATGGAGGGATAGACAACAGGCCGACAGTTAGATAGATAAATAGAGATGGGTGGTGGCTCAGCACTGGCTAACTGTGTGTGTGTGTGTGTGTGTGTGTGTGTGTGTGTGTGTGTGTGTGTGTGTGTGTGTGTGTGTGTGTGTGTAGGTCAGTTGCAGGTTAGCAGTGTGCAACATGAACTGGGATCGGATCAAAGCTAAAGACCTGTTGGCTCTGTTCAGCTCCTTCAAACCTAAAGGAGGAGTGGTGCTGTCTGTCACGGTAACTCCGCCCCTTTGCTTCATCATCATCGTCTATACCAGCTATACTGTATATAACTGTGTATTACACTGTGTGTGTGTGTGTGTGTGTGTGTGTGTGTGTGTGTGTGTGTGTGTGTGTTTTAGATTTACCCCTCAGAGTTTGGTAAGGAGAGGTTAAAGATGGAGCAGACTCAGGGCCCTCTGGAGCTCACCAGCCTCCCAGACGACCCAGATGCAGACTCTGAGGAACAGAGGTCTCTCTCTTACACACTTACACACAACACGAACGTAAACCTGTCTAGACCTGACTTGAGTTTTAGCTCAGCACTGTGCATCCTAATTAGGGCCCCTAACTTCAGAGTACAACACCGTCCAGGATTCACCTGCAGAACATCAAGATCTCCAACTCTTTTGGGGCACCACAAGCTTTTCTGAAACACAGAAGTACACGCTTGTTTGTTTTTTAACCAGAGCCCAATGTTAAGATCGACCAATTCAAAGTTTATTTAATTTTTTTTTGTTGATTAATCATTGTGTTATACAGTACAAGAGCGGCCTCTAGAGGCGAATCACTGACACTGCTTGTTGTTTATTTTAAGTTTATTTTTTTGTTTTTTCACTCAATTTATTTATATAATATATTAATTTATATCATCTACAACATCAATAGATGAATAAAATCAATAGAAATTTTTAAATAAAGTTACAGTACTATTTTAGAGTATTTACTATTACTATTTACTTTTTTTTTCTTTTTAATTCAGCATCATTACCATTAAAAAAAACTATTAGTTGATTAATCGGCTATCAGTATGTACGATCCAAGTGCTGATTAGCTATCAGTATCTGTAAAATCCACTATTGAACTCTACTCCATACTTTTTTACAAATTTTGTTAAACCTTAATGTCAAGATTTCATGAGATTTTAGTTTTTAGAAAGAATGACTGTAAAAACCATAAAGATGAATAAAAGGCTGTAATCTGGTCTGCTGTGTCTTTGTGGTTCAGGATCTACAGGGAGAAGGTGCGAGATTACCAGTTTAAGCGTCTGCAGTATTACTACGCCGTGGTGGAGTTCGACTCGCCCGAGACGGCCGCCAAAATCTACGAGGAGTGCGACGGAATCGAGTACGAGAGCAGCTGCTCCACTCTGGACCTGCGGTGAGACACAAAACAAGGATAAAACCGTTTTCACTTCTAGAGCGTTTTTCACAATGTTTCGAAGCAGCTTCACAGAATGTAAGGATTCTAGAATAAAAATGTAAATATAAGGTAATAGTGTGTTTCCTCCTGATGATGAAGCCTGGGGCAACTGTGGAAAGGAAAATCTCCCTTAGATGGTATGAGGAAGAAACCTTGAGAGGAACATCATCATCATCTGGGTGATACCAAGAGTGTGATTATAAATCATGAAAACAATACAAACACCAAATATCATGAGCACCAGAGTGTGATTATGAGGAATGTCTTTTCTACATTCTTATACAGTCACGGTTGAAGTTGTGGAACCAAGAGCTCCTGAGAAAAAAACAAAAAAAACCACTTACAAGTGACTTCATTCCATCGAGTGTTTTATTCCTTTGAATGAATGAAGGTCAAATAAAATGTGTTTTTATGTAAACTGTGATTCCAGGTTCATCCCGGATACCATGACGTTTGAAGACGAACCGAAAGACAGAGCGACCGACGTGGATTTGTCCACCTACAAGCCCAAACTGTTCACGTCCACCGCCACTACTACAGCTAAGGTCCTCTAGTCCAGTCCTGTCCCATCTCTATTCACTGTAAACTGCATATATATATATATATATATATATATATATACACACACATGTATGTTTCCTTCTACTCCACACTAACAGGCTTATTTCCACATCTCTATGATGTATATCTTTTACCTATAATATAATATATATATTATTCTCAATGATCGCAGATGATCATTCACTCGACCTCTGGTATAGAAAATGCTCAAGCTTTGAAGATCCACCCAAACGTGTTCCAGCATGACAAATATCCCTGTGCACAAAGCAAGCTCCATGAAGATTTGCATTAAATGGGTTGTATTTAAAATGTCAAAAGTCCTGCAAAAAGCCCTGACTTCCTCAACTTCCCTGAACTCCATTGGGATGAAGTGGAACACTTATAGATCCCCAGACCTCCTGACCTCACTCAAGCTTTAGTAGATGAATAATTACTAATTCCCACAGCTTCACCCTGAAATCTAGAGGAAAGCTTAACCAGAAGATTGGAGTAAATCTGGAAAGAGAATAATGGGGCTATGGTTCAGTTGTTGAGGCTGTGGGTTACTGATCAAAGGGTTCAAGACACGGCATTGCCAAACTGCTACTGTTGGACCCTTGAACATGTGCTCCATGGGGCAATAATATCTACCTACAATATGAGGAATACAAAAATTTAAATATAATACATTTAAATATTGTACATAGAGTTGTGTGATGATCAGGGGTGCACAAACTTTTGACCATGTGTGTTTTTACATATGGTATGTTCCTAAATAGAAGAGAAGCTAGTGTTAAAGTGTGCGTTTTGTGTGCAGGTGGAGTTAACTTGGGAGGAGACGGACTACGATCGCATCACAACCCTCAGCAAGAACTTCAACAAGGACGAGCTGCTGAACATGGACTTCCAGGCCTACCTCGCTTCCTCCAGTGAGGATGAGGAGGAGGATGAGGTCGAGGCAGAAGGTGAGTGCTGAAGGTTCCTCTAAAATCCAAATGAATATGTAAACACAGTCAGACATATTTAAATCAGCAATCTGTGAATAGAAAAACAGTTGCGGTTTCATCTCAAAGCCAAGATTTGATGTGAGATGTTAGGAAATGGGCGTGGCCTAACATGTTGCTCGTATAGTCCACAATTTATACGGTTTTGATTAACAGGATACACAAAAACCCCTTGATGTGTAATTGAGATGATAGCAAGATCTAACTAGATGCTAGTCCCATAACTCCAGACCAAAACTCCAAATATGTCTGTTTCTGGACAAAAGACATCCAATTGTCTTTTTTGTTCTGAATTGTGCTTTGCTAAACGTGCTAAAGAACATGCAGTGCTAGCCTGTTTTAGCTTAGCGCTTCCTTTGGTCTTCTCTTTTTCAGAAGTGAAGCCGGCGATGTGTGGGACTGAGGAGAAGAAAGGAGCGAAGAAAGGGAAGAAGGAGGAAGAGCAGATCGCTAAATACCGCGAACTCCTGCAGAACATCCAGGATAAAGAAAGGAAGGAGAAGGAGAAGGACATGGAGATGGAGATCACATGGGTACCAGGTAGGTTCCGTTCATCACGCGGACGAGGGCGGATTCAGTCGTGTCGGTTCTGAATGTTCTTTTTCTTTTTTTTAATCAGGGTTAAAGGAGAGCGCTGAGAAACTGGTGAAGAAAAAGATGGAGGGAAAAGACAAAATGACCCCTTGGGAGGAGTTCCTGGAGAAGAAAAAGGAGAAGATTAAAGACAAGAGGAAAGGAAAGAAGGTAAAAAAAAAAAAAAAGCCTTTCATCTATAGGCTTTTGACACGTTTTCACACTCATCTAAACGGTTTGGTTACTTTGGAGACGTTTAGCTGGTTCTTCAAAGGCACCATCTCCTTGGAGCTGCCACCTGGCCCCGCCCCCATAGTCTGGGGTTTTAAAAATGAGTGTATAACATACTTATGATACAGATCACAGAAAGCGGGTTTTATACTGAATTTGCTTGTAAACATGTCATTTGGTCAAAGTAACACTCGTTTATCACAGGAAGCCAAGGCTCAGGATGAGGCTGCTATTAGTGATGATGAACTTCCTCCTGATGTTGACCTCAATGACCCCTTCTTTTCTGAAGAGCTGCCAGGATCTACTGGTCAGTCCATTATTTCCCTTGTTATCTCTCTGTATTCGATCTGTTTTTTGTGTGTTAACCCCATCCCTTGGCTGAAACAGGGGCTGCCCAGAAAGCCAAGAAATTGAAGAAATCCAAAAAGGGGGAGGAGCAATTAACAGCAGAGGAGAAGGCGGAGCTAGAGAAACAAAAGGTTTGCACCAAACAGTCAAGCGCTTGCATTCTCAGGTTCTGATTGGTAGCGGTAAATTCTCCCTGTTCTACGCTTTCAGGCTGAAATAGCTCTCTTGATGGACGACAACGACGACGAGAAGCACAGGCATTTCAACTACGATCAGATTGTGGAGCAGCAAAACTTAAGTAAGAAGAAGAGGAAGAAGCTCGTGAAAAACAATGAGCTGCTGGAGGAGGACAACTTCAAGGTCAGAGAGCAAACTGGATACTTGTTTCTTTAAAAAAAAAATAATAAAAATGTTGCTTACCTGAATTTATTCCGGGTATCAAAACAATTCTAATCCCAAACCTATACAATTTTATAAATAGCAGTTTAGCATCTAACATATTTGTGTGACGAACAGGTGGACGTGCAGGACCCACGTTTCCAGGCCATGTTCACGTCACACCTGTACAACCTGGACCCTTCGGACCCGGCCTACAAGAAAACCCAGGGTACTCGGAGCATCCTGGAGGAGAAGCAGAGACGGCGTGAGAAGCAACAGTGTGGCCAGCAGGAGGCGCTCCAGCAGCTGGAGAAACCTAGCAAGAAAATAGAGAAAGAGAGGGGAGAAGCAGCAGAAGCATCAACAGCAGCAGCAGCTGATTTGACGCCGGTGGTCCCGAGCAAACCGCTGGACCCGAGTCTGTCTTTACTTATCAAATCTGTGAAGAACAAAACTGCGCAGTTTCACGCTCGCAAGAAACAGAGGACGAAATAGAGCAGGAATGTTGTATGGCTGGGTTTTATTGTTTGTGTACAAATTAACTCCTTTATACAATTTCTGATGTACAGGTTTTCCAAAATATCCCAATAAACATTAAAATATTCTGAGATCTAAAATTTTGGCATTTCTTGAGTACTCTGTGGTGCAATATTGTTTCTGAGGGTGGGGGTAAGTATGATCTTAGGCACCTTTTTTAAAGCTAATATTAGTAATACCCTTAATGGTTGTTATGGCAACATACAGGTGGTTTCAAAGTTTCGAGACTAGTGTTGTAACACCAACAGATCGCAGCACAAGGCTGCACGCACAGTATCAGGGAGCACCGAGCTTCATAAGTTAGAATTCTAAAAGACTTTGTCCTGTGAACATCTTGAGCTGGAGCTATTCCGAGCATGCGAGTTTATTGGTGGGAGCAACACGATCTCACTTCCACGCCAAGCCTACTCACCAGTTTTGGCTCCTGTGGACTTTGCCCTCATCCTGAAGATGAAGATCCAGGTGGCTGTTTGGACACCATTGTGGAGATCCAGTGCAAACTGCAAAAGAAGACTTCCAGGACACATTCCAGAAGTGGCAGCAATGCTGGGAGCGCTGTATTGCTATGCAGGTGGACTATTTTGAAGGTGATAGTGTGCAAACATAACCTAGTTTCCACTAGTTTTCTAGCAATTAGTGATAAATAATGTAGCTAATGTATAAAAAATCATTAAGATACTTGCACTTCAGTGTTCTTGACTGCCAGGCCTAAACTTGGATCTAGTTGATTTATCCCATGGTTTGATGTGTTGTACCTTCAGAAGTTGAGCATGGTTATGGAGAGTAGCTCCAGATTCAGGACACGGTTCACTCAAACCAGCCTATAGCACTTGTTTTGAAGGTGGGATATAAAGACCGCTGAGACGGTTTAAATTTAAAGAGTCCTGACAGACCCCATGTGGCAACTCTGTCAAAATATAGACATAAATAAAGACATCAGAAAATCCTGGGACAATTATATAGTATCTGGAACTATTTCACAAAGCGTAACAAGCCCACAGAGGTGTGTTTCAACTGGGTTTTATTGAGATTGTACGTGTGTGTTCACAATGATTTAAAGGTGCAATTAAAAAAAAATTTTCCCCCTCAAGAAAAACAAACGGAACATTAACAAGTGTCACTTCATCAGTGGAAAAATACTGAATCACGAGGGAAAAAAAGGAAAAAAATATAAAAACCAAAAACGAACAGTTACGATGTGACGAGCAGCACAACGCATCATCAAGCCCTTCAAGAAACAACGAAAAAGTGCTGGAATCGTAAAACAATCGTTACACCACAAAGCCCATCGAAGCTGTACACGCGGTACAGAATACACAACGACATCTAGCGTACATCAAGTATAAAATATAGATTGTTTGGTTTTTTTTAAAACCCTTACAATGTATGCAAATGTGTACAAAAACAAACGTGATTAATGGGGACTATTTACTAACTCGGAACACCGCATTGAAGATACAACGTGGACTCAGGATGCTCATGAAGCTAAGACAAAAAACCAGAACAAAAGTCACACCACAGAGTTGTTGATGGTTCTATGTGATTAGCATGTTCCTCACTGTTACAGGAAAGAACTAGCAACAGGGGAACCCAAAAATGTCTTGATGGGCAGGAACTCAACGATTTGTTGTGTAAGTTGTTGGGGTAAATAAAAATTGTTAGCTAGCTAACCGAGCTGATTCCTAAAGATTTTGTCTTCCATGATGGGCACACTTCTAGAGTCCTTTGTAAGTAGCCTTAAAGTTAGCTTTACAACTGAACAGTGCGTCTTAGTCTAGTGTTAAAAGTTAGGATGGGTTTGTTAGGAAATTCCAGCGTGTGTAATGATAGTCTGCCTAACTGAGAAGGCAATAAGGCAATCTTGTGTTAAGTTTAAAATGTAATATCTAGTGTTGTCCACTTGGTTTGGGGTAATGGGGAGTGTACAGGTGATTGTCATGCTAATGATTTTTCCTTGACCTAATGCTTGCCAGGCACCAGGCAGAAATACCTCTAAACACCTCCGCTTTGAAACCCGAAAGCTGCCGATTCTGAAATGACCATGGCAACAAAGCATTCAAGAATCAGGATATAATGTGCCACTGATACACCATTGCAAGTGTGAACATTGGGGTAAAAGAAGCAAATATACCCTGAAAAACTATCGTCGACAACGTTCATCCGTACAAACTGGAGTCCTCTCGAAGATTGTCGATTGACCTTGCCGACCTTGTTAAGAAGTCCATCAAGCATAAAATATGAGCTCAGGTATCTGTCCCCCCTGGACTCCGGTGCCGTTGGTACTGTCCGAGGAGCACTGGAACTGGAAGGTGACCTTCCCACACTGCACCTCGGTCATCCCTTCTTGACCAAAGTAGCTGAGCTCATTGCCGTCCAGCACCACGCTCGCTGTGTAGAAAGTGTCAGGCTCCACCTGTACTGGATGTTCGAAGAACACCGGGAATGTGCCACTAGAGCCGTCCGAAAAGTACTTGACAACAGCGAGACCCAGTGTGGCCCCCTGCCTCTTGAGCTCGATTTTGGCCTGGTACTCGGCCGAGCCGCAGCTGGAGCCATAAAGTCCGAAGCCGGCAATGAAGATGCGCCTGTCGACGGCAAACTGAATGCTGTCACACCGTCCACGGTAACGCCACTGGTTGCTACGGTAGGCACACGATTGAAATCGGTGGCAGCGCTGGGGTGTCAGCCCTTTCCTCGGCTGGCTGACAAAAGGCAGTTCGGGTTTGTTAGCCGCCGTGTGCCACAGGAAGACGGCGTTGGTCTCGGCAAGCGTTAGCAGTCCGCACTGCGCAGCGCCGTTGGCGAACTCATCCAGCGACATGGCCGGGACACGGATGAGGTACAGTGCGTCGCCCAGAGCCAGCCTCTTGTTCTCGACAGTGGGCTGCAGCTCACGGCGTTGGCATTCGACCTCTGCCCAGCTGAGTGCCGCCTCCAGGACGACCGTCTCGGTCGCATTGAGGGTCTCACGCCGGAGGATGCTCTCCAACGTGCGCAGGTCGATGTCGCAAAAGGCGTCAGAGCGGAGCGCGAGCTCTGCCTGGGCGTCGATCACTTGCCAGCAGCGCCGCGTCAGCTCCGGTTCCTCAAACAAGCAACTCTGCGATAACAACACGCAGGCATTGCGAGCACTCAGGCTGGTCTCCAAGAATGCTACACAGGCACGCGCCAGGTGAGGAACCATGTACTTCTTGGCAGCGTACAGCGTGGCCAGGACAGTGTCCGCACACAGGTCAATCTCGTCACAGTAGATGTATCTGCAGCAAGAAAAGAGGAGGAGTCACATGAAAAGCATCACACTACCAAATCAATTCCATTTCGTTGCGGAACCTCAAGCGATATTTAACCAGCATGATATTCTTTAGTACACTCTACTCTTCTGATCCTCACTTGAGCATGGCAAGGAAGGAATGTGGCTCGACGTCTGGGATGCGGATCTCGTCCTTATCCTCTGCCAGCTCCCCATAAAACATGGCGTAGAACACCGAGCTTCCGACGGCCAGGATGTACTGAGAAAAAAATATGAAAGAGGCGTAAGGGTGGGTGTACTTTATAGTTGTCACATGTACTTGAGCTGGGGTCAGCAAATGACACAGTGCCCCTGGAGCACTGAGGGTTAGGGGGCCTTGCTCAAGGGCCCCAAGACTGATAGCTTGGCGATACAAGGGCTTGAACCCCCGACCATCAGTAACCCCGAGCCCTAACCACTTAACAAACAGGATTAGTTTTAGGTATAAACACAACAAGAGCATGAGTTATTTCCAAGCAATCTTTCATTAACGAACGAAGTCGACTCCCCCAACCCCCGGATTGGATGACATAATTTCTATACCAACCCAAAATGAGTGAACACTCATCATTTCTGATTGGCTGCCACTCGGCTTTGACAAGGATATACACTTTTCCATCTCACCTTGTGCCCCGGGACTCTTTGTGTGCCCCCTGGAGGACCGACCACAAAGTGCACGTCTGCCATCAGCTCGTTGTTAAACATGACTGCGTTTCTGGAGACGCAAAACCAGGACATATTTTTTACACTATTGAAGTGTGATACAGAGAAAGAGTCATACACGGCTTGTTTGTTGAGTGTGTGTATGTGCATGTACCTCTCTCTGATGGTGGGATAAAGGCCTTGCCAGTTGCACCCGTGAACAGTGTTGTTGTTGCTGATGTTCTGCTGTTGGTACTGCTGCACCGCCTTCGCCGTGGCCTCCACCGAGGGCAACTTCTTGGCAGCGTAAAGCTCGGCAGCCATTTTATCACACTCAGGATACTCAGGGTGCACTCATGGCCAAACTGGTCCTAAACGTAGAAAAGAGGATGAGAGGTAGAACGAAATATTTAAAAGAGAAATGCGCAAGTCAGCAAAGGGAAAAAAAATGATGTCAGGAAAGACAAATGGAAGTAAAATGAGGATAGAAGGAAAGAAGTAGTGAATTCAGGAAGGAAGTAGAAATTCATAAAGGAATAAATGAGGTATTAAGGGATTAAGGAAAAATGGTACAAAGGAAGGATAGGTAGAAATAAAGGAAGGAATGGTTGGGAAAAAAGAGGGAAGTCACAAAGGAAGGAGAGAATCGAAAGAAAATTTTTTATAAAGGAAGTACAGAAATTAAAGGTAAGAAAAAAAACGATTGAGAAAATGTTGAAGAAACGACAGAACTAAATGAAAAAAAAGTCATGAACAGGAAAGCAGGGAAGATCGAAGGAAGCCATGACAAAAAGATCGAATGGAAAAGAAAAAAAAAAGAACTTCATAAAGAAAGAACAGAAAAGGATGAAAGAAAAAGGTCGGTCAAGAAAGAAGGACAGAATTAAAAGAAAAAAAGTGGAAAAAAGAGTCAAAGAAAGGACAGGAAAGAAAGAAGGAAAGGAGGAAGATCATTAGGAAAGGACAGAATTAAATGAAAAAAAAAAACAAATGAGGGAAGTCAAGAAGGGAAGACAGGGGGAAAAAAAGAAATAAGAAGGAAGGACAAACAGAATGGAAAGGAAAAAAAAAGAAGGAAGTCATGGAGGAAAACCAGAAAGAAAGGAAGGATTGATGTCTGGAAGGAAGAAAAAAAAGGAAAGACAGACAAATGTATGGACAGAAAAGCAAGGGGGGGGGGGGGTACAAATAGAAAGACAGTAGGAAGAGAGAAAAAAAGAAAGAAAGGTAAGATGATATATAAAGGTAAATGTAAAAGAGAGTGATGTGAATAATGACGGGAAGAAGGATAACGGTGGAGGAAACAGAAATCCTGGGATATGGGGTGAAGAAGAAAAAGAGGTGAATCAGGAGAAAGAAAGAAAAGGAAGAGATGAGAATACAGAGAGGTGCCAGTATGACCCATGTGTCTGTAGGGAAGAAGGAAGAAGAAGAAGGGATGTGATCAATAGAAATGGGTCAATTGAAAACCAGTGAGAAATGATACTGGGGAAGAAATGTCCATGCTCCTTTCCCCCGGAAGTGATTCAACATTTCTCTCTAAATGAAAGTCAAAGTGAAAAAAAACAAACACAACATCTCCCGAAGCAGAACCAAACCTGCTAACTAGCATCTAGAGATGAAGACAACAGCAATCAAACGCACATTTACACCTCAAACCCGCATTTCTTGTAGGACAACCCGCGGCCTATCGAGCCGAACAAACGCCACCCAGATGTTCTTCAGGACGCGTTCGGATTTAACATCTGGATTCCCCGCGCTAGCACGGAAATATCAGCTAATCATGCTAACATGAGCTGCTACACCATAACGACCGCACTGGGTTTGGTTTATAAAACAATTAAAGATTAAATATTATCTCCTGTAGGGTTAAAATATGGTTTAATATCCTTTATATGAGTATAAGAGATTTCTTTAAAGACACTCGAGGAGGAGAGGAAAGGAACAAAAAAGTTTCAAAGCACCTAAAGAGTCTGAGCGACGGCCATCTTTAAAGGGAACACGCCCAAATCAGCAGGAAGGGCACTTATTAGGGTGCCTATTTCGATATATGGGAAAGCGTAAAAAGTGCACTTAGGAGGAAGGATGCAATTTGGGACAAAAAAAAACAGTGCCACAAATCTGGCCCAGTGACACTCCCTGTATATACAGTGCCCTCCACAATTATTGGCACCCCTGTTTAAGATGTGGTCGTGGGCTTCTAAAAATGCTCCGTTTTTTTTTTTAAACAACATAGAACCCAAATGCAAAAAAAGAGAAAAATCCAACCTTTCATTTAAGTACATTACTTTGATGGTAAAAAAAATCACACATTAAGAAAAAAAAAAAACTTGAAATCATGTGTGCCACAATTATTGGCACCCCTAACAATTCCTCTGAAAAATTTAATTTTTTTTAATATATATATTTTTCTGTAGTTGCTAAGGTTGGTCAGGGTATCTAGGGACTTTTAATTAGTAATTCATGATTTCCTGTTTCCCTGGGGTATAAATATGACGTGACACAGAGGCCTAATTCTCTTACCCATTTGTCAACATGGCAAAGACAAGAGAACACACCATTCAAGTAAGGCAGATGTGTGTCGACCTTCATAAGTCAGGCAATAGCTTGGTTTATAATAAATACATCTCTGTATTCTCATTACTTCACTTTTTCTTCATTCACTCCTTTTTTTGTCCCTATATCCCAAGATTTATCTTCTTATTCTAATATTTCTTTCGGCTTCTCCCATTAGGGGTCGCCACAGCGGATCATCCATCTCCATACCCGCCCTGTCCTCTACATCTGCCTCTTTAACACCAACTACCTGCATGTCTTCCTTCACCACATCCATAAACCTCCTCCTTGGTCTTCCTCTTTCCCTGCATCCTGGTGGCTCCATCCTCAGTGTTCTCCTACTGATATACCCCAAGAAATCTCTTACTCTCTGGTGTCTGTATTGTGTTTTTTTTTCTTTTTCTGATTTATAATCACACTCTTGGTATCACCCAGATGATGATGATGAGGTTCCCCTGTGAGTCTGGTTGCTCTCAAGGTTTTTTATTTACTTTGCACAGACCTTATAAATATAAAATAAAAGTGAAAAAAAAATAAGTATTTGAGAGAAAGAGAGAGAAAGAGAGAGAAAGAGAGAGAGAGAGAGAGAGAGAGAGAGAGAGTAAAGGAATAAAGTCAGAAAGGAAGGTTGGGATTGTGTGGGAATGGATGAACTCAAGTCATGAAACAAATAATCAACTTAGAAAAGATAAAGGTGGACAAATGAAGAGATTAAATGATGTCCAAAAGGAAGTGAAAAGTCTGGAAGGATGTAAATAAAGTCAGGAAGGAAGGAAGGAAGGAAGGAAGGAAGGAGGAAAAAACCTACCTAAATCAATTCACCTCTTAATTCCATCAGCATGATGCCCCGGTTATAGAAACCATCACTAATTTAGAGAAACGCAGTATAACAGACAAGTCTCCTTTCACTGTAGCCACAGCTGCACCACCTGCATATATCATCTCTAGCAGAAGCTTCGATATGAACTGGGAATTTAAAATTCAGGCAAATTGTTTGTTTTTGTGCACAGTCTACAGAAAGAAAACGCAAAACTCTTTAGAAGTTTTTGGCGACTTTTCCTCGCGATGTCTAGCTTTTCTAGAATCTGCGACCAAATCCATTTCATCTCATCAGTCAGTCGTGGCGGAATAATAAAAAAAAGAGCTATTAAAATCCACACAGATATATTGCAGCTTGTGCAGTTTGCTACAGATGCAGTTTGTGAGTGTTGAATACTCCGCTTTCTGACCGTCCAATCAAAATCTAATGCTGAGGTTATTAGACACCTGCTAGATGGTACTAATGTGACCAACTTGAAATCTGATTGGGTAAAGCATCAGAATTCAAGCAGAATATACTTCACACTACAGGCATCCACACCTTTCCTTTTCTTTGACCTCTGCAACATGTGATGTAATGACTGAAATCTGATTGGATAGAAACTTCAACATAAACATACACTACAGCAGGGGTCACCAACGTGGTGACCGCAGACACCAGGTCGCCCGCAAGGCCACAAGATCTACTATGATTGTCATTAATGTCCCGGTGATATGAAGCGCTGATAAACACAAACTACAGATCCCACAATGCAGTGCTTCAGCTGCCTTACTGAACTTTAGACTACCTGAGAACATTCCAGCGTCAATCAAGTCGAGCTTCTGTTGAAGTATTTAACTCTATTGTACAGTTATTGTGAAACAGCGCCTCACAGTGGTGAAAAGAAAAGTTGATTCTGAAAACAGAGCCTTTTAAAACAGGTTTTATTTATGGAGTGAATGTGGCTGTAATTAAGGAATTGAATCCAAGACTGGACTACAAAACAAAACATCAGGAGAAGCTGAAAAAGCTGAATGCAGAGCAGAAGATACAGAAAGTAGAAGAGTTTAAGAAGAATCTGACATTTCAGCAGATGTTTTTCACCACAGCAAAATCGCAAAGTGAAGCTGGTGTGAAAACAGAGGAGAAATCAGAGTCACATCAGCAGCTTATTTACTGAGGGAGAGTTTCTGAAGAGCCGCATGATGAAGGTGTGAGACGGCTGGTGACAGAAAGTAGAAGAGTTTAAGAAGAATCTGACATTTCAGCAGATGTTTTTCACCACAGCAAAATCGCAAAGTGAAGCTGGTGTGAAAACAGAGGAGAAATCAGAGTCACATCAGCAGCTTATTTACTGAGGGAGAGTTTCTGAAGAGCTGCATGATGAAGGTGTGACATGTCTGGTGTTTGACTGGAGATATTTTTATGGAGAGCAAAATATTTTAAGTTATTTAAAGTTTAAGTTTATTTATTCTGGAATAATATTCCTGTCTGTATTTATTCATATTTATGTTCAAAAAACATTGTTTTCGTGTGGTTAATAAATGTTTCTCCTGTTCGGCCTGCCACCTAAAGTGTGCTTTGAGATTTGCCCCCCTGTGCAATTGAGTTTGGCCCCCTGATAGAGATAAATAGCATTCATTATTAATAAAAACATATAATTAAAGGTAAATTAAGCAATTTGTTATTTCAGAAGTTTGTATCAAACTGGTAGCCCTTCACATTAGTCGGTTCCCAAGAAGTAGCTCTAAAAGGTTGGCGACCCCTGCACTACAGGAAGCAGAACCTCCTAGACAAAATTTACGAAATGAAGGGAAAAGACTGCTGGGAATTGTTGAATACATAATCGTGAACAAAAAGATATTAAAACGTAAGTTTCTGATAGCTTTTACAAAAGTAAAGAAGACCTTGCTGGCCCTGATGGCTTACCACACATTATTATATATCAATTCACATATGAGGGGAGCCATAGTTATTTTCATTTTGATATCATTAAAAAAAAAAAAACTCTTGATTTTTGGCCCCGGGCCTCATGTTTGGGCCCCTCTGAAGAAAAACATGGCAGTGATTAGAATACAGTAAATTATTATATCTTCCAGCAGATGGCGCTATGGGATCAGTTTTTTGGGGGGGAAAAGACACGCAACTTTGCTCTCTCTCTCTCTCTCTCTCTCTTTCTCTCTCTCTCTCTCTCTCTCTCTCTCACACACACAC
>MU551648.1:424239-449806 GCA_024362625.1 Silurus asotus | reverse complement strand
TCTCTCTCTCTCACACACACACACACACACACACACACACACACACTAGTGCCCTTAAGCGTAAACCAAAACAGAACATCACTCAAGGTTACTATGGTTACAATAAGTAGAAGAGATTTAATGATTATGATTATTATTAGTATAGGGGGCGTGGCTTTCTCTTCATTCAACCTCTTGATTAACAAGTTGGACATGTAGTGCATTAGAGAGAAGAGAAAATCCACTATATTGATAGCTATGGAGCAAACATATAGACATGTATAGAAAGAATATAAAGGGATCGAGTCTGATAAACACAATAAAATCCAATAAAAAATATTATTTATGTATTATTTGATGTAATTAAAGTGTAAAGGTGTAAACAGAGCAATACACGAGTTATAGCTTTTACATTAACCAGGCGCATTAAGTCAGTTAGTAATAATAATAATAATAATAAATAAATAATAAATAATTAATCATATTAATAATATTAATAATACTCTTTTTTTAAATAATGCACATATTTCTTCTATTTTATTACTATTTTTAATTTAATTTAATTTTATTGATTGTATTTTATTTATTTTGTTTATTCTTAATTTTATTTAATTGTATTTCATTGAATATTATTAGATTTAATTTAATTTAATTTAATATTATTTAATATTATTTTATTATTTCATTTTTATTATATAATTTTATTTTATTACTCATCCTCATGGTGCTTTATCCTGATAGATTCCAGTTTGTCCTGGCAATACTAGACACGAGGTTTAAGAGAGTACATCTTGGATGAGAGACCATGCCATCACAGGGCACCATACACACACACACACACACACACACACCCACGCACACACACCCACACACACACACCCACACACACACAAACACATACACACACACACACACACACACACACACAAACACACACACACAGACACACACACACACAAACACATACACCCACGCACACACACCCACACACACACACCCACACACACACAAACACATACACACACACACACACACACACACACACACACACACACACACACGCACGCACGCACACACACACACACACATACAAAAACACATTTTTTTGTTTAGACGATCCACAGATTGTTTCTTGGACACTGAGAGGAAACCTGAGAGCCCAGATGAAACCCGCATTCTTTCTGCCACTTTCTGTTGTAGCTCAGATATGGCCCAGATTAATTGGAAACCACTTCCTTCAGCTCCTCTTATTGCGTTTCTGATAACTGATTCTTTTTCCTCTTCGATATCCTTTTCGTTCAGAGACTAAACGCGCTGGCATCTCCTCCCAGAGCTTCTCGTCTCTATAAATCAGCACCAGGTCTCTCAGATCATTAGCGATCTCTCCCTAACCTCTGCAGAACGAGGCCGAATCGCTCCGGATTAAACAATAAACGAGACCATGAGTGGAACACATGATAAATAAATCAGGTTAATGAGGAAAAAAAAAAAAGCCACGCCGATGTTCTCACCGAGCAAACATCCGAAGAACCTCCGGGTCACTGTTTGAACTTTAACGAGCGTGGAGAATCTCTTTAATGTGTCCCAACATCAACAACAACAACAACAACCTGTGTGTGTGTGTGTGTGTGTGTGTGTGTGTGTGTGTGTAGGGACAGGGGCTTAAGGGAAAGAGACAGAACTGGGAATGCAGTTGTAGCTGTGACAGCAGGGAATAGCACTGGCGTTATGTAATGTTTCACTAATTATGGCGGGGGGAAAGAGGCCAGAGAAGGAGTGAGAAGGAGAGATAGACATGTGGATATAGAGAAAGACAGTAAGTGATAGAGACAGAGATATACAGTAGATTGAGAGACTGGACAAAAAGATAAGGAGTGAGATATTGAGACTGATGTATTATAAATGTATATGTAGTTAGTTCTTTTGATTATATTAGAGAGAGAGAGAGAGAGAAAGAGAGAGAGAGAGAGATCACTTTATTCTTCTCAAAGGAAAACTTAAATATTACAGCAGAACAGAGTATAACTGTAATATTTGGGACAATATGCAAAATGTAAATAAATACAGAATGCAGTGGTTTGCAAATCTAATAAATCCATATTTTATTCAGAATAATTAATACACGTATCTCAACAGTTGTGGGTGTCCTTTGTTGTTTTTTTGTTTTACCAAATGTTTTCAGATGGTGAAGCTCTAGACCGCAGACAGGCCAATTCAGCACCCGGACTCTTCTACTACAAAGCCAAGCAATTGTAATAGATGCAGTATGATGTGCACAGCCTTCCCTGAATAAAATGTTTTTTTTTTTTCTGGATAGAAGCATTTGTTGATTTAAAACCTGTATATATACCATTCCATTCCACAGGCACTAATGCACTCCCATACCATCAGATATGCAACTTTTTGAACTGAGCGCTGAGATCGAGCCAGACGGTCCCGCTCCTCTTTAGTCCAAAAGACTATAGTCCAAAATTTTTTGTGCTTCGATCAAATTTGAAAAAACCTGATTGTTTTCCTTAAAATGGGATGTATTTTCAAACCATTCCATGCAGTTGTTATTTACATTTACACACAGTGTCCCAACTTTTTTTGAAATTGAGGTTAAATATATATAAATAGAGAGAAACAGAGACAGTGTGTGAGATAGACAGACTGAGAGAGACTAGGGGAAAAAGACAAGTGTGAGAGAATGTGAGATATAGAGAAAGAGAATTAGAGAGATGGAGAAGGATAGAAAGAGACAGACAGACCGAGATGGTGTCTGAGATAGACAGATTGTATGTGTGTGAGAGAGAGAGAAAACGAGAGCGGAAGCGAGAGAGAGAGAGAGAGAGAGAGAGAGAGAGAGAGACAGACACAAAAACAGATGAAGAGAGATAGACATGTGGATATAGAGAAAGACAGTAAGTGATAGAGACAGAGATATACAGTAGATTGAGAGACTGGACAAAAAGATAAGGAGTGAGATATTGAGACTGATGTATTATAAATGTATATGTAGTTAGTTCTTTTGATTATATTAGAGAGAGAGAAAGAGAGAGAGAGAGAGAGAGAGAGAGAGAGAGACAGACACAAAAACAGATTTAAGATTTAAAGGTTGCTTGGCATGAAAAATATGAACATTTGTATTGCCAAAGAATTAAAAATACAGACACATAACACCTGAAATAACAGTCAGTCAAAAATAACAATAAATTATAATAACAACAAAGTAAAATATAATTATAATAGAAAAAAAAAGAATTGTTAGAAAAAATGTGTATTAAAAATACACTTAAAAACAGTATATGAGACGGATAGACAGGGTGAAAAAGACTGTGTAAGATTATGAGATAAAGAGAAAGAGGGAATGAGAGAGAAACAGGGAGCTACGAGAGAAAGAGAGAGAGAGAGAGAGAGAGAGAGAGAGAGAATGCAACAGTGACAGACAGAGATGGAGTGAGATAGAGAGAGAAAGACAGAGGGCCATGAAGTGATTAGACAGAGGAATTTGTTGGCCTGATTGAAAGAGTCCATAAATATGCAGCACTTTGTATTGTCTGTGTGCTGATTTGAATCTGGGCTATAATAAGTGTTTCCCTGCTGCCATTTAAGGGGCTGTTTGGGGGCAGGAAATTACACTTGTCCAGCCTTCAGAGTTCTTATGACTCACTTAAGGGACGAATCAGAGCCACTGGTCCAGATGGAGGCTACAGAGATGCCAATTGTTAGGGCATTAGAGGGTTATTGTTGGAGTAGGAGTTCTCAAAGGGTTTTTTGCAGCCAATATTCTCTTCAGCTATAATTTTTAATTGATCCCTCCATCCACTACCTTTTCACCACTGATTAGGGAGTTGGTAGTTCAAGCCCCGGTATTGACCAAGCTGCCACTCTTGGGCCCTTGAGCAAGGCCCTTAACCCTCTGTGCTCCAGGATTGCTGTATTATGTCTGACCATGCGCTCTGACCCCAGTTTCCGAGTAGCTGGGATATGGGATGGAAGAATTTTACTGTGCTGTAATGTATATGTGACAAATTAATTCTATTCTATTCTATTCTATTCTATTCTATTCTATTCTATTCTATTCTACTGCTCCACCGATCCTTCCATCCTCCACCACTGATCAATCCATTCTCTACCATTGATCCCTTTATCATCTACTACTGCTCCATTAATCCCTCAATCCTCTACCACTGATCAATCCATCCTCTACCAGGGCTCCTCTGATCCCGCCATCCACTACCACTGCTCCACAGATCCCTCTATCCTCTACCACTGCTTCACTCATCTCTCTATCCTCTACAATTGCTCCAGTGACCTCTTAATCCTTCACCACCACTCCACTGATCCCTCCATCCTCTACCACTGAGCACTCCATCCTTTACCACTGATCAATCCATCCTCTACCACTGCTCCACTAATCCCTCCATCCTTTACCACTGATCAATTCATCCTCTACCACCCCACCACCGATCCCATCATCCTCTACCACCCTTCTGGGAAGATCACTTCTGGGAGTTTTTATTCAGCCACAAGGGTGTTAGTGAAGTCAGGTAATGATGTAGGTGAAGTGAGGAGGCCTGGGATGCAGTCAGCATTACAAATTCATCCCAAAGCTGTTTATCAGTGTTGGAGTTCTACAGCTGGAGGTCTTCCACTTCTTTCAACCTATGGAAATCATATTTTTATGGAGCTGGATTTGTGCACGGGGACATTTTCATGTTAGAACAGGTTTGGGTCTCCAAGTGCAAGTGAAGGAAAAATGTACAAAATGTTACAGCTTCCAGAGACGTCCTATACAATTGTGTGCCTTTAACTGTGCAAGCAGTTTGGGGGAGGAACCACATATGGTTGGAAATGTCTGCTGTCCCAATACTTTTGGGTTTAAATGTGTAAATTATTCTTGCAATAAATTTATTGAATTTGTCCCTAAATGTTTAAATTTTTTTGCTTTGCTTTTATTTTTCAAAATAGCTGTAATGTTAATATCCCTGGCTTTTCTTTTTTTCTATTTTCCTCTTTTCAGCAATTGTAGAGGATTTTTTGGACAAGTTTAAACATTTCAGCATAGATTTCTGACAGAAAAAACTTTTCTGGGTTTAACTCTGTCATGTACCTGTCACTGCGGCTAGATTTACGGCTTGTACCACCTATCGAGCTTTGCTTTCCAACTGTCATCGAACTGTTTGTTTTTGAAGACGCATTAGCTTTCAATAAAAGGAAAAAAATTCATTTTGTACATAGTGTGTACGCTGTGTGGATTTTCCAACCCTATGTGGTCCCCCCCTCAAACTGTTGCCACAAACTTGGAGGCACACAATTGTACAAGACGTCTTTGGATGTTATAGCATGACATTCCCCCTTCATTTGAACAAGAAGACCTGAACCTGTTCTAACAAGAAAATCCCCCTCTGCACAAAGCCATCTCAATGAAAATCTGATTTACACTGGTTGGAAGTTCTCCTGCTATCAAATCCTGAATTTACATCCCTGTAGCTAAATGAAATTTCACAAAGAATTCCACAAAATATAATGGAATATCTTCCCGGAGGAGTGGAGGTTATTATTAGAGGAAATAGGGACTAAATGGGGGATGGAATGTTCAAAAAGGAGCACAGATCCATCTTATATTAAGGTGTCCACAAACTTTTGCCCCTATAGTGCATACTGTAGTTATGACCATACAACAAAGCTCATGACAAGATCGTGCCAGAATTTTCTGGAACCTCTCGCAACATAAATAAGTTTGTCTATATCTACATCGGGTCGAAATCCGATCCTCAGCATTAATCTGAGTTTAATCGTTATCGAGTGCCGTGAAAGACATTGTTACGGGGTTGAATATTTATCTTTTCCTCCATTAATTCAGGCAGACATTAATCACCAATCAGGAAACATTTCTTCAGCTGCTCCAAGCCAAACCACTGATAAGGTGTCGGAGCAGGGTTAAGCTCCGTCTGTCCAACTGGAACGGGATTTTGATGTTACTGATGTTACAGATTTAATCCAGCCATTATGGTTGCACAAGCCAGTGCACTCTTAATGCCGGTCCCAAGCCCGGATAGATAAGGAGGGCTGCATTAGGATAAGCATCCAGTGAAAACATGTGCTAAACAAAATATATAGATTACGAACCAGAATTTCATATGTCTGTGACTTAAAGGCAGTGCCTTGATCAGTCAGGATCTCTTTCAAAATTTTGACTCAGAAGATAACACAGAAGAGGGTCTCCACAACAGTAAGTGCTAAAATGTTGCGGTGAGGCACTGCTTCTGGTTATCGCATGGCATAGTCTACCAAAATTAACACAAAGTGCAGTCTCTAATGGCAGGACGACTATTCCAAATCCCTTGAAGTGGACCTCACTTAAGGGTAATGGGCACAAAGGCGCTTTTGGGATGGCAGGTGGGTTCACCAGCTGACATTCATGACATGCCACACACCATTTATGCACATTGCCACAAGTGCCCGGCCAATAGCGCACATCCAATGCTCCAGGTTGATCGTGGGCGGCCTGTGGAAACTTCCTATTTCCCTCCTTCCCCGCAACGCCAGTAGGGGAGGATAGGGGAGGTGACAAAGCGATCAGCTTCGGGGGGGATTGGCCCCCCTTTCCGAAGAAGGAAATGGAAGGAGAGCAGGAAGTGACAGGAAAGGAACGTGAGATAAATGTAGAAGTAGATATTGAAAGTTTGCCAGCCCCTGGGTATGCAGCCAAGTGACCGCCTTAACCACGCTGACCTTCTCCGCCATCCTCAGCAGAAACTGCACGAAAAAACTGATCTTGCCAACCCTCCAGTCCTCGTCCATCAGCCACCTCTCGAAGGCATCACAGAAACACTGTCTGTGCTGCTCCAGGGTCCGTCTCACTTGCTTGAGGATCGTCGCTTTACGGCGTATTCCAGCATGCTGGCAGTTGCTAAGTGGTGAGCTGAGAAGCAGCAGAAGGCAAAGCACTCACTCAGAGTTCGGAAAAGCTCCAGGAACGCCTCGGCATCATCTGCGGGCCCTTCTTTTTGAGCAGGATGCTGGAACCGCTGTTCCCACTCGGCACACACCTAAAAGAGGGCTTGCTAGTTTGCTAGAGCTCGACAAGCGCCTTCACCGGCTTACCCAGTGCCGAAGACTCCATCCCTGTAGCCTGCTTACCTTCCTGGGTTTTGCCACAAGTGTAGCGAATGGTTTGGGGGAAGGAAGACCAGTGGGGTGGCGAACAGTTTTGTCAGAATCAGGTTTCTTCATTGGTTACTTGTACTTTTGCACATGCAGACACACATTCTCTGTCTCTATCTCTTGAAGCACCCTTCTCTCATTGCTCTTATCCTTTTCCTGCTCACTGCAAAATTACATTTCCAACAGGTGTCTCCCCCGGCCTCGCCTTCCATTCACAAAGTGGCGCTCAGCCACGCCTCGACTGCCACAGTAACCTTTCCACATTAAGGTTTAAAGGTTTTTTCTGCTGCTTTCCAAACACTCTGGAACAGGTTACGACAGCAGACGTTCCTAAATCTAATAAAAAAATGTATACTTCTGATTCGCAGGCTTCTGAACCTCCTCAAGTGCTATTTTTATCCCCTGTGGTCATACATGGTTCTTTTTTGTCTTTATTCAATCTAATAAATTCTTTTATGCCTGTTATTTATTATGGGATTTTACTGTGCGGCACTTGGGGCTCTTTAAACGTGGCATGTAAATAACGTTGCACGAGTTTGGGCTACTCGAGCAACGGGTTTGTGTGTAATATGTCTGAAATAGTTGTAGGTATTATAGTATTTCATTGTAATCATCATCATTACAATTAACTAATGTAATAGTTTCAGGATATGAATACAGTCCTGCTTATATACAGGGTTCCCACCTTTCTTTAAAGTACATGAATTTCAGATACATGAGTCCGAAGCCTTAAAAACTAATTTTAATTAAAAGTTGAAAATCGAAAGAGCTTGAATTTGTATGACCACCATATTAATAAAACATATTACATACAGTCATGCAAAAAAAAAACAAAATATGAATGTAATTTGAATTATTATTCTGTGTACCTGTATGTAACGTGTGCTGAATTTATCCTTATATTATTCACTCGGATAAATTCAACGTATTTAATTCTAATTTTTTGGACACGACTGCTCAAAAACGGTCTAAACTTATTAAATGCTTTTTCTTGCCACAGATACATTACAGCACACTGAAATTCATTCTGGAGCACAGGTTCAGCCATGATGCAGCATCCCTGGATCACAGAGAATTAAGGCCCTTGCTTGAGGCCCAATAGTAGGTGTGCACCCCAATCTTCCACTGAGTAATGCAGAGCCTCAAGCAGTGAGCTACAACCTCACTGTTTTTTGCATATTCCATGGGTCAGAGCACAAGAGCAGTCATGGTATGCACCCCTAAAGCAGGCAGGGTTAAGGGCCAAACAGTGGCAGATTGGTGGTGCTGGGGTGCATAACCCCCTCAACCTTATGATAACCCAATGCCTTAACTGCTGAAACCCCACTGCCCTGGGATTGTGCACTGGAGTGTAGTCATGCTGGAACAGGTTTTGGTCTCTAGTTCAAGTGAGTTTATTTCCTTGGAGCAGGCCACAATCATGATCCTGGATTAATGGTCTGAAAAGTGAGGTTTTCTGAACATTCTCCTGTTCTTCTCTCTTCTCTCGTTCTCTTTCTCGGCTTGGCGGCGAGGTGATTTATGCTACGAGAGCACAGTGGGATGTCCGGGGTCACCCAGCGTGGGACTGAGCAAACCTGTGCGGCTCTAAACTGATTTAAGAGCAGCCTTTGTCTCGTGGTTCCTTCCTTTCCTGCTTTTTTTCCGTCTTCCTGACTGATTTTAGGAAAAGCTATTACATGCAATTACACTCCCTTGAACCTGAGATAAACGCAATATATCTTACAGGTAGCAAAAGAGAAAAGGCTGTCGAGGAATAATAATCCACCATTCGTCATGTTATCGCAGGTGAACTCGTACACATGGAAAGTTCCCGGTCCACCAGTGTTCGAGTTAGACGCATTGTTCACCGTTTTCACAACATGTTATTAGGACACATAAATCACACACTTGGTCGGAAAAATACACAATGTGCCTTCTGTAGAAAAAAATAATAAATTGTAAAAGTCCAGCAATGTTGGTTCTTTAGAGAAACCTTTTCAAAAAAGGTTCAAATAAGGAACTCTTATTAATAATGGTATTAAGTTTAATATAATAGCTTTTATTGCTATAAAAACCCCTAAAATACTCAAGTCAAGTCAAATCAAGTCAAGTAAGCTTATATGACAATAAAGCTTGATTTGATTGTTTGATTGTTAGTGCACTACACAACGTTTTCACAGAACCAAGGTGCTACAGCAAACAACATAAATTAGCAAAAGGAATACAAGGAACGAATGCAATCCTTTTTATGCGGAACATGGAACACAGTTCAATTCTGAGTTCCCTCAGGAGTGTATTATTATTGTTAGGCTTAAAAACATACACAACAGTGCCAGAAACTAGAGTTAGCGCAGTGTCGCTGTGGCTGCTCGCCCCGTACCGGAAATAAGATTTGTTTCACGTTCTAACAAATGTAAAAATGTAATTATATTTTTTAATATTATTTAATCAATAAAATTTGTCCCAATGTCATTGATTACTCAATTTAATAAATATAAAAAATTGCATTTATTTGATTTATTCCATTTTATTGATATTAAATATTATTTTATATATGATTTAAGCAGGCATTTTATTAAAAATGATACAAAAAAATGTTAACTGTTTTAAAAAATGTTAATAATAATAAACTCTGTTAATAAAAATCAACAAACAGTTTTATGGTTTGCATTTCTTCCCCCTAATGGGACCTAAATTAAACCGAACCACGACCTAAAAACCGTGAATTGTGTGTACCTTTACACCCCTAATGCTAATAAAAAGCCATAAAATCATACTTTATGTCCAAAAGTTTCTGGACACCTGACCTTAAGACTGCTATGTGCTTCTTTTTGAGCATCCCACATTGAGTCTCTATTTGCTCTTATAATAAGCTCCACTCTTCTGAGAAGATGTTCCACTAGATTTTGTGGAGATTTGTGTGAAATTTTATTTGGCATCGTCCTACTGGAACCGGTTTGGATCTCCTAATTCAAACGAATGGAAAATTTCATCTTCTGCAATCAGAAGATGTCTGATATAATTGTGTACCTTCATGCATATGACTGAAAAGTTGTTGCTTTTTTTTCTTACTTTCTTCTTCTTCTTCTTTTTTTAATTAGATAAGTATGTTTTTTGGCTCCACCCTGCTCTTAGCCTCACAAACTTTCACAATCTAATTTGTTTAGATGAAGATCCTTGGAGCCTCAGCCTTATTTTTTTTTGCCAAAGTCAATTAGAAGTCTATTACAATGAAAAGGTATTTAGCAGGATAAACAGACAAATTAGCCAGACTAACGGCATGCCTCTCGCTTTATCTGACGCCCCGTATCCACGGCTAATAATGCCTATGTGAGCATGGGAACCATTGTGGTCTCCGAGGCAGCGCAGGGGTTTAAAGTAATGAAGGCTCTATATTCATGGGACGGGTTGAGTTCTGCCCCACTGCATTGTCTGTGTGTGTTTGTGCTTGTGTGAGGGATTTTCATAGAAAAGGGAGTGACAGTTTCAGTTGGCTTTAAAAAAAGGATAATTGTTCCTGTGTTGTTTTTTCATACGGCGCTCTTTTGTTTGCACGGATAAGGAGCGAGAGCGACAGACGGTTAGGCAGCAGGCCTTAGGTGCATCGTGGGATTGGGACACGCCCCCCTGTGCCTGGAAAAATCCCTGTTTTTCTTTAAAGTGATTGATTCGGGCCGCTTTCCAAAATGATTTGCGTATCGCCCTTTCAGAGCGATTCATATCAACCCGATCGGCTCCTTCGTAAAGTGCGCCGTGTTCGCAGCTCATGAATAGCCAATAATGAGGCCATTACTGAACGCTAAATCGGCTCGAGAGAAAAGACGGCCCGCAAAAAGACTCGGGGTCTTTGTTTTTTTTCTCGTGACCATCTGTGCCACCGTCCCTCCGTCTCCGCCTCCTTGTATTGGATAAATGACTGTGAGATGAATATGCTTGAGAATGAACCCCAGAGCTTTATCTCTCTTTGCATCTGCCCTATTGATCCCTTGCTGCCCTGCCTGGTGTATTTACACACACTCAATTAAACCGCAATAATCCCATTGAGCAACAACAGGCCTCTCTGTCTCCTTGATGCAGATAAACCCGAGGACAGCGTCCAGTGTCCATTACAATAAAGACGGACGGGGATATTGTAGCGCTCATTTCTAGCGCACCGGAGCTCCATTGAGATGCCAGAAAGCCCTCCGTCCTGTTTGGAGCGGTGGTTTAAGAACAGCTGTTGATAAGCCTGCAGCACATTTGTCTCCCATTGTTGCCTGTCACCTCAATGCACATTCAAACAAGTGTCTCAGTTCGAAGAGATTTGGAAAAGTGAGCAGCGGAGGGGCATTCGTCAGCCACTTGGCTCCTGATTGGGACTTTAGGAATGATTAGGGCTTTAAATTAAAATCAGCTACTTATAAAATGCTAACAGGCCCAAAGGTTTGGGATTACATAGCCTTGACACCAAAGTCAAGAGCGTGGGCGTGAGCTTGGTGATACTGGGGTTTAAACCACTTTTGGATCAGCTACCCTGAGCCTTAACCACTGAACTACCACATCTGCTGCATCTGTAGCTGTACTGTAGTTGTTAACATTAGCATGAACTCTTAAACCTGTCTTGATCCTTTCTGCACGTGTGGCCCAAAATTGCCCCAGTGGCGACTGGTGCAAACTCCCTGAGATGATATGAGGAAGAAACCTTGAGAGGAACCAGACTCAAATTTCCATTTATTACAGTTAAACTTTGTTGAGGTGTGCAGAGATAGTTGATTAAATGCAACTTGTGGTCCTGAGCCATAATAGCAGACTGTTGACAATAAGTACAGTCTAAATCCATTCTTAAAGCTCATGTGTTGCTCCATAATTTCATGGATCCCCAGCCCATTGATAAAGAAAACCATTTGCAGCTGCACAAAGTGGCCTCCAATCGAAAAATACCCCATCCAGAGGCCAGACGCAAGAATTTGGTTCTTATCAATGGCATATTTCATTGCAGTGTCATTTTTCGCTAACACAAGGCCAATACATGTGAGGAAAATGTTTCTATTCCACATAGATTTGTGGATTGTGTAAATTTATGACTGTACTGCCTTTATATAGTGTGTGTAAGGAATACACTGGCACATTCATGCGGTAACAGTTCTGTGAGTGGAAACTATACTCATTCCTTATCTATAACAGAGGGTCCAAGGAAAATATCCAAAATGAAAAAGCATTGGAGAACGCTCACAGGTGGACACAACAAAAGAAGACCACATCAGGCTCTACATCTGACAATCAAGAATTATTGGCTACATGCTAGCACTCTACATTTCTACCCCCTATTAATTACTATACATGTCTAAATGTTTTTAGAAACCCGAGCATATGATTATGTGCTTCTTTACGAACATCCCATTCAACATTTACCAACCCAATTCCAAACAAGTTGGGACGGTGTGCAGAATAAAAACAGAACACTATTGCAAATCTCATAAACACAAATCCTATTTAAATGCTACTTAAACTGAGAATAAATATTATTTTAAGGAAAAGATCATTTTAATAAAAGATTTTTAATTCATTTTAAATTTAATGGGTGTCAAAATATTTGGGACAGGGCCATGTTTCCCACTGTGTAGCATCACATCTTCTGTCCATATACATCTGAGAATTGAGGAGACCAATTGCTGAAGTTTTGGGAGAGGAATGTTGTTCCATATGTGTCTAATACAAGATTCTATCTGCTCAACAGTTTTGAGTGTTCTTTGTTGTGTTTTTCGTTTCATGATGCACCAAATGTTTTCAAAAGGGTAAAGGTCTAGACTGCATGCAGGCCAGTTCAGCACACAGACTCTTCTACTATGAAGTCATGCTATTGTAGTATGCAGTTAGCCTCCCAGTATGTAGTTAGCCTTCCAGTATGTAGTTTGTCTTGCTCAAAAATGCCCAAATATTTCCCCAAAAAACACGTTTACTGGATGGAAGCATTTGTTCCAAATATGGCTGGAATAGTCAGGTGTGACAATACATTTTGCAATATAGTGTCGCTAGCATGCTAAAGGTTAGCATGTTGGTGTTCACTTTTCCTTAGAGAAATTTCATTCAGCAATTTAGTAACATGTAATACTTGGGAAATTATTTAAGTGATGTCCAAAGAACTAAAATGTGATGAAAATGTTATTTATTGCGTGGTGTTTTCAGAATAGTGATGGAAAGATTGGATCGTTTTTAGCGACTTAGTTCTTTCAATCTTATTCTTTAATATTAACAAATCTTTTTTGAGTCATTCAGTTCATTTCCTTCTTTAATCCTTTAATCACCTTCATAGCGACTATGGAGTCAAGTGACAAAAGAACGAATGACTCGGCCCAGAGGACTCATGAGATGAAATACACAATTTTGTTTCCTCTACAAAACCGATGGATATTTAGCGATGCTTTGATTACGGGCATCCAGTAGAAAATGAACTGAGCACTCTTTGAGACAGCTTGTTTTCCTGATACACATTAAAGACTCGGTCAAAATGAATGAATCAATAACGACCCATTGCTATTTCAGAACACTGTGGAAAATAGTAAATAAATTCTTCCTAATATTATTGTCTTGCATTTTCCGAGCTGTTTCAGAACCATTTTACCAACATTGTTCATAGTATAACAGTGGTCCCATAGAACTCGTAGGGGTTGCGCTCTAAGAAAATCTGAAAATTTTGGATGCAGCCCCTATGGTACCTTAGTGAATTCATCTAGACATTATGTCACTTTAATACAATAATGTGTTTTAAAAAATGATTATGGAATTTGTTAGAGAAAACATAGTTTACAATGTTATTCCTAATGTTCCTGAACATTCGGTCCGGCTGCAGATTCCCATAAATTTTAAGATAACCCTCACCTTGCTGTTCCAAATGAGAACCCGCAAATTCTCAGAACCGCGAATTATCTGGTGTTTACTGTAAAGTGAAAAAAAAAAGTTATAAAAAAATAAACTATTGACTGGCTGTGAGAAATTACTTTTGAAGGCCTTTTTTTTACATTAAACCAGGAATTCAGTGAAGGTCTAACAAGCTTGTTGTTTGGATTGAGAGTGTCGTTTGAAGACTGGCCTTCACCGTCAAAACATACAGCTTTGTTGTGGAGTCAGCGCTGTTTTGCCTTTCGCCATGTGCACCAGCTTTTGCTACATTGCGTTCACAGTACCACACATTAGAAAAGTTCGAACACAATGACATCTTCATTTCCAAGATTTGTTGAATAGCACGAAAAAAACCCACACAAACCCAAATGATTTTGTTTTTCAGGGTTTTTTCCCCCTAGTTATAAAACCGTACTGCTTTATAACTTGATTAAGTCCAAAGTTTACTCACTGAAGAGTGAAAAGAGACGTTCATGAATGGGCCTGAATTATATTGGGCTATATAAAGACACACTTTATGTGCCACACTGATTTATTTTTTTATTTAAATAACACATGAACCCAAGCAAACTCTAGACAGACGTCCCATTACCATCTGGAAAGAAGTTCTCATTTTCATGTATTTTCTGCCCACTGGGTGGGGCCCTAATGGTGCGATCCAATCTTTAATACAGATGGAATGTTCCACTTATGAGCAACATAATGTGTATGAGAGAACTTAAACAATTAATCAGGATCTATAAAGTAAAAACTTGTCGTCGTCTGCCTCCTTGATAGCTCGAGCGCTCTGGAAAGAGAAGACAGATGAAACATTTACATCACCGGCATCTGAAAAATGGCTCTTACACCATCGGCTGTTGTTATTACTTCATTCGAGCTCGAATTCCATCAATGGCGATGCGTGTCTGCGATCCATCAACCAACACTGGCAAGCGGGATCTCTAACATCCAGCGGCGCTCTGTTTGGGTTAGCTCTGTGCACAGTCGACCTTCCTGATTGCGGCGAGATGGAAAAGTAGTGAGAGCGTGACTAATTAAAAACAAGAGATAAGGTCTGTTTAGCTCCTCTGAAACAGACAGGGTTTTAAGATGGTTGGCATCTGCTCGGTTTTTTTTCTTTTCTCATTCTTCAATAGCCTAAAAGTTTTCCTGACATTTATATAATGCTATAGGTTTTATAGCATGCTGAATGTGATTTACACAACGTCTGTTAATGACTAGATAGTCCTGCTTTGAGCCTGCACACATCCACACATCCTAATTGCTTGACAATAGTTAGAAAAAGTCGGGCTACGGGGCAGGAGGGGGATTTCTAAGGATTGAGGGTCAACCAACACAATGGATGAGTCCATTAGACACAAAAATGAACCAAGCCAATGAATAACAAAGAGGGATATTTTTTAGCCCTTGCCATGCCAGCTGTCCCACCTGCTAATAATCCTAAAATCCCACTGAGACACACTAGCAATTTTTCACTCTTTTTACTTTTCCACAGGCTGCTCAGGTTAATATCCTGCTACTCGTTTGTAATAAATTAGCTTTTAAAGAGGAAAAAGAGCTCTAGGTTAATGAAATGGGCCTAGACTAGACAAGAACCTGATTATCCTGTGTTAACTTTTAACTCTTCAAGCATTTTAACTGTATACAATTTCCTTTAGCATCAGTTAGCATAAAGATGTGAATTAATGATCCCTGGATTAATGAACAATAGAAACAATGAAATCATATTGTTTCTATGATTTATAAGATTTATAATACGAATGTGTGCTCTACCGTGCCCACTTTTGTGCTTAACTACTGAACTAGTGAGACAGTCAGGATTGTGGCAGGAGCCACAGGATTTCTTTCGAATCAGAATCAGAGAATGAAAATGAAATGATTGAATATGAATCTTAGGGTCAGATGTCCACATACATTTGTCTATAGAAATATCTATCTATCTATCTATCTATCTATCTATCTATCTATCTATCTATCTATCTATCTATCTATCTATCTATCTATATCTATATCTATATCTATATATATATATATATATATACACAAATTTCACGGTTCGATACGTACCTCAGTTTTTAAGTCATGGTTTGGTTTATTTTCAATACAGTTAGGGGAAGAAATGCAAAACATTAAATTACTTGTTTTATTATTAACATTTGTGAACATCAACAATTTACATTTTTTTTTAATAAAAAGCCTGTTTCTTTGAAATAAAAAAATAAAAGAATGGATCAAAGTAATGCAATAAATTTTATTATATTGATTAAATTCAGTGTTGGATTAAATTGTCACAAATGAATTTTTTAAAACAAAATTTAACTAAATACAAAAATGTTGTTTATTTAAATTTGTCAGACCCCATTTTGGTAATACAAATTTGTGTATAAGTGTGTGTGTGTGTGTGTGTGTGTGTGTGTGTGTGTGTGTGTGTGTGTGTGTGTGTGTGTGTTATATTTAATATTAAATAAAAAAATATATATGATCTACTTTACTGTTCTTCTTATTTCAGCATACTTTAACAAATGTATTCATTTCTTTCAACTATTCATTCACTCCCTCTATATGCGCGATTGTCAGGATTTGGTAATTTAAAGGGAAATTTTTGAAGCTGGATATAAATTGCAAAAATAATTGATATCCCTAGACTGTCATAAATATGTTGCTACTTAATATCCACAGGTAAAAAGGATTGCATTTGGTACACATGTGCACTGTACCGAAAGCCCTTTTTTGAATATGTGTAGTGTTATAACCCCTAAAATATATTGTAAATAATACATAAAGAACGTTAAAGAATTGCCCTTTAGATCTGAAGGTTGTGAGTTCAAATTCAAGCCACATCCCGCTGCCAGTTGATTTCTGTAAAGCTGCTTTGAGACAATGTTGGCTGTGAAAAGCGCTATAGAAATAAACTTGACTTGACTTGACCAGTGTTTGGCCCCTAAGCAAGGCCCTTAACCCCATAGCTGTTCAGTTGTATGAATGAGATCAGTGTTGCTCTGGACAAGGGTGTGTTCCAAATGTATGTAAATATTCATGTATATTGCACATGAGTTGGTTACTGGTATTAGTGTGTAAGTTTTATGTAAAGTGTAAAGCTACCTTGAGTGTAAGTGAACATGGTTAAGTGTTTATGAGGCGGATTTCCTGAGGAAAAAACTGCACATGTGTTGACGTTCTGGTGCTCAGTGGCCATAGGAGCACAGATAATCTTCTCAGCAGTCTGAACTGTCCGCTATAGTCTTCTAAAATCTAAAGGGTTCCTTAAGCTTTGCCCAACAAGACAGTAATTGGACAAGTAAAACTGCATCAACTTCACCTGTGGGACGTTGATCTCCCTCGGCTGGCAAAAGGAGAACAATCTCTGCCGAGGCTTCACCCACTGCATCTCACCATTTCATATGACTGTTTCATGTCACATGACGTGAAACATTGACATTGCATGTGGTAAATTAGCACTTGTATACATAAATATCCTCACTGTCATTCATCCTCCACCTCATAGACATGTTTTCTTAGAGCTGCAATAAAGCAAATTGTTTTATTTGGCCTCCTGAATGAATTCACAAATAAATAGCTGGATGGAAAAGAAATGATGTTCTGTATAAACTCAGCATACATACACATCCATACGTCTTATCGATTCTTTCATGAGGAATTTGTCACCTAGATCATGTAAAAACAAGAGTTTAGAGGCTCTGTGAAGGTTTCTGTGGAAGATTTATGGTCTTTTCATGCTGAGCATTGTGTGGAGTTTAGATTTAACCAAGGTTAGGATGAGATTGTGTTATGGAAGGGATTAGGCATGAATGATGAGGACTGTGGTTATGGTTTGGGTTAAAGACTGTGACAGTCAAGTATACAAACTATGGTTAGTGTTATAGATGGTGTGGGTTAGGGTTGGAGTTGGGTTTAGCCATGTGGTTGGCTAGGGTAGAAATTGGGCTATGGCAGAATTGGGCAAGGGTTGGGGATGGACTAGTGTTGGAGATGGACTAAAGATGGAGTTGGTCTAGAATTATAAATGGGCCAGGGCTGGAGATGTGCGAGGATTGAAATTGGGCTAGGGTAGGAGATGGGCTATGGTTGGAGTTGAGCAAGAGTTGCAGTTGGGCTAGGATTATAGATGGGCTAGGGTTGAAGATGGAATAATTTTGGAATTCGGATGGAGTTGAAGTTGGGCTAGGATTATAGATGGGTTGGGGTTGGAAATTGGCTAGGTTTGGAGGTCGCCTAGGAATATAGATGGGCTAGGATCGGAAATGGGCTAAGGGTGGAGTTGAGCTATGATTTTAGATGAGCTATGATTGGAAATAGGCTAAGATAGAAGATAGGCTAGGGTTGGACTAAAGCTAAGACTAAAATTAGACTGAGGAAGGAGATAGGCTAAAGTTGGATGTGGGCCAGCTAAGGTTTAACTAATAAGCTATCTTAATTTATCATCTAATTAGACAGGTGGAATCAGGTGACTAGTGCTAGGGTTAATCTAGAGAGATGGTAAGGTTGGAAAAAGCATTAGAGTTGGTCAAGGGTCAGGCTAGGATTAGGGTTTGGATAGGGTTAGGGTTGGTTGGGGTTAGTTAACTTTTTGCTGGGTTTAGAGTTGCCCTAAGGTTATAGTTGATATAAATATAGAATGAGGTTAGAATTTGAGTTGGAGCATGGTTGACTTTGGCAACACAAGATTGAGATGGGCTAGGATTAGGCATTAGGTGTTTCATTATCTATTTACTGTAAGACATGTGTCAATAGAAATACCTCATAAATACAGTAATAAGACCCTTGTGTGCAACTATGTCTTGGATTTGTGTGTGGTCTCCTCTAGCTCCAGCCTTCACCCTGCTTCAACTCTGAGCCAGAGCTCAACCCCTCACTCACTGTTCAGATTACAGAGAATCATTTGTGTAGAAGGACACATTTTCTGTCTGTCTGTTTCTCAAATTTTCTCCACTCGCCTCATTTTCTGGCTTCCACGGTGTCTCTTTCTGCTGCTATGCTGTTTGGTGCAGTGTGTTTTTGGGTTTGCCTTGTTTGCCAAATTAAAAAATGACGTTCTTGCTATGCTTGCATTAACTTTTCTCATGACCAAAGGTCCCTCCCAATGCCTCCCCCTTCTCTCTCTCTCTTTCACTCTCTGTCTCTCTTCGTGTTGACAGCCGATGCTAAGCCGTGAGCTCACCACTTTAATAGATTTGGAGCAGACGCAACATTGAGGGGCGTTCTCTCTCCCCATATTGCACCCTGGGGATGAGTGGAGAGGACCATGCTGTCAGCATCGGGCAAGGAGAGACCGAAAGAGAGAGAGATAGAGAGAAAGATGGGAGGCACTGTATGAGAGCATAAGATGGTAAAGAAGGAGTGAAACCTTTAACGTAATCCATTCAGGATATGTGTGTGGTGTTGGCTCCTCCTTGGTCTGTGTGTGGCGGCCATGTTCTGACATGAAAGAGTGACCCGAGAGTCCCCTGGGGCCCGAGACGCCTGGCTGCTCTTATTTTAAGAGGCTGACCTAAGCCTCCTGTGGTTTCCGCACTCTGCCGAGGGTGTTTGACCCGCCACCGACGGGTGGAAAAGATGGCTCAAAAACGCACCGCTGTTTAATTTTTCCCTCTGCTTCGATTGGTGTTCCTGGTTTTTTATGACACTGTGAACAATTACAGCTCAAAGAAGCAGGCAATGAAACACGCTAGACTGCAGCAGGCCAATCCATCCGTCTGGGTGTGCGGGGGGTTGTTTTTATTTTAATCACTGTAGAAAAAAGCATTTTGAACGAGTTTATCAGACTAATTAGTACGCCTTAGTAAAACAGTTATACAAGAAAAGTGACAACAAAACACTTGCATATGTGTTGTGGAGGCTGTTTGTTTCTGGGAGAACGCCGTGTGGTTTAGGAAAAATATATATATATAGTAGTGGTGTGGCGAGGTTCTGCTGCGTTTTGATACTTATTTCTTTGGCAGCGGTTTGAAAGGTTTGACATAAATGTCAATAAATTGCTCTGGAATTACACTAAAACCCATTTCATGAGTAAAACAAAATGGGGATGTGCTGTTAGAAGAAAATAATGAATTTAAATGTGGTAAATTGAGGCAGAGATTACTGATGGGAAGATTTTAGCGACATTGTTGCGACGGAATAAATATTTTTTCAAGTCATTTCAATAAGAAGATCGACCAACACATCTACAAACACCAACTTTGACTATAGTTCCAATTATTTGTATATGTATATATAACAGCATAGCGTCTCTGTGAGTCACATGATAAAAGAACGAACGACTCGGACTAAAGGGATCTAAAGGTGGACTGCTCTGTTCTGTTTCCTGCGCAAATCCTATGGAGATTTTGCGTGCTTTGTGCATCCAGTAGAAAACGAACAAATCACTCTTTGAGACTACTCGTTCTCCTGAGTCGCATTAAAGACTAGTTCAAAATGAACGAATCACTTTAAGACTACTCGTTCTGCTAAGATGCATTAAATATTTGTTCAAAGTGAACAAATCACTCTTTGAGACTACTTGTTCTAATAAGTCGCATTAAAGACTCTACTACTATTAAAGACTACTTTTTGAGATAACTCGTATTCCTGAGTCGCATTAAAGACTCATTCAAAACTAACGAATCACTCTTTGAGACTACTCGTTCTCCTGAGTCGCATTAAAGACTTATTTTAAGTAAACGAATCACTCTTTGAGATAACTCGTACTCCTGAGTCACATTAAAGACTCGTTCAAAACGAACGAATCACTCTTTGAGACTACTCGTTCTCCTGAGTCGCATTAAAGACTTATTTAAAGTAAACGAATCACTCTTTGAGACTACTCGTTCTCCTGAGTCGCATTAAAGACTCGTTCAAAACGAACGAATCACTCTTTGAGATAACTCGTTCTCCTGAGTCGCATTAATGACTCGTTCAAAACTAACGAATCACTCTTTGAGACTACTCGTTCTCCTGAGTCGCATTAAAGACTTATTTAAAGTAAACGAATCACTCTTTGAGATAACTCGTTCTCCTGAGTCACATTAAAGACTTATTTAAAGTAAACGAATCACTCTTTGAGATAACTCGTTCTCCTGAGTCACATTAAAGACTTATTTAAAGTAAACGAATCACTCTTTGAGATAACGCGTACTCCTGAGTCACATTAAAGACTCGTTTAAAACGAACAAATCACTCTTTAAGACTACTCGTTCTCCTGAGTCGCATTAAAGACTTATTTAAAGTAAACAAATCACTCTTTGAGATAACTCATTCTCCTGAGTCGCATTAAAGACTCGTTCAAAACTAACGAATCACTCTTTGAGATAACTCGTTCTCCTGAGTCACATTAATGACTCGTTCAAAACGAACTAATCACTCTTTGAGACTACTCGTTCTCCTTATTCACATTAAGATTCATTTAACAAGAAACAAATCCTTTATAACCAACCCATCACTAGCAAAGATATTGTTTTGCCCCCTGACTCCACCCCCCATTCCAGCACCTCTTCCTGGTGCCTTTCAGCAGCCCTTTTCCTCAGCGTGATCTCAGCATCATAATATATATTTAAATTCAGACAAAAGTTTTTCAATTATACTTATACTAAGGCAGATTGCCTATTCACTGGTATTGAACATTTCACTGGTATTGATTAACAGCAGGTCATAACGTTTTTTTTTTTTTTTTAAGTCATTTATAATGTTGTGGAATGTCTGTGAAGTTCTTGTTATCAGCTAGCATGGACAACTGAAGTTTTCCAGCCATATGTGGTTCTTCTCCAAACAGTTACCACAAAGTCGAAGACATACGATTGTAGAGGACATTTTCAGATGTTGTGGTAGCATGAAATCTTCCCTTCACTTTAACTTGGTACGGAAGTCGTAAAAGGCAATGCATTATAATATTTTTTCTTTCTGGTTTTCTCGTGATCTCGAAATAACAGAAGTGGTTTTCTCGTTATGGTTGTGGTTGTTAAATGCGTTGCCAGATACTCCGAAAAATAAAGTCATAATACACAGTAAACTACTTTTATGTCGAGATCATGAGAAAATGAAGTCATGATAGCAAGAAATCGAGAAAGAAAAAAAGATACATGAGAATGCATTACTTCTTAGGACTTCTGTAACTAGGAGATCCAAACTAATAAATGAAGGAATAGATCTGTTTATTTAGGGGTACACAAACTTTGACCACAAATTTCATTTTTATACATTTATAATTTTATACAAATCCCTCAAAAGTCTAAATAATAGTAATAATCCGTATATGAATTACTTCACGAGAACCTTGTGTAGAAATTTCTGTAGAAAGTTTTGCGGCACGAGTTTTCCAGCCATTTTTTCTTCAATCTGTTCCCATAAACGTCAAAGCACACGATCATATCTGGCATCTTTGGATGTCACTTGAACTAGGAAACCCAAACCTGTTTCAGGATGACAGTGCTTTTGTGGACAAAGTTAGCTCCATAAAGATATGCTTCACATGGTTTGGAAGATGAAGAAAGATCTCCTGCTACACCTGACTTTATTACACCCTTGTGGCTGAATGAAATCTCATACAAATCTCCACAAGGAACATCGTCCCAGAAGCTTATTAAAAGAACAAATGGGGACTTAATGTGGAATGAGCTGAACAAGGAGTATGGTATCATATGGTGAGGTGTCTGCGAACGTTCTGTCATTCCTAGAGTAGTCTCTTTGTTTTGAAAAAAGTTGGAAATCCGAAACTTAAATTTTGTTTAAAAGAATTTTTGTCGTTTTTGTGAAATCTACGAGTGTCAGGCGCAAAGAACGTACTGGAAACCAAAGCGAATTCAACAACGGCCTTTTAATGAGAAACGAAAAGGGCAAGGCAGAAAGCACGAAGAATAGCACCCAACTAGGGTAAACTGAACCAGGAGAAAACTGTGGCAGAGTGAGAACAGATAATACACAGAATCTTGCACGCTAAGCGAAACCAAACGGAGTAGCTTGGGTAGTCTGGAATGTTCATTAGCCTAAGCTGTAGAACGGACAATGAGCTTGTGGATAAACGGGGTTATTATAGCGTGGTGACTGATTTGGACCAGGTGTGGATGATTGGTAAGTTGGTGAGCTGCTTGGAGTGATTGGAGGATTTGGCGAGGGTGTGGCTGGTGGATCCCTGACAACGAGCCACAATTTTTAGACCCATGCTAATTGTTTTATGCTGTAATTTGTTTCCAATAATTATATTATCTACTTTTTTGATCGCTACAGTTTGCGTAACATCCATTAGCAAGATACTCGAGGTCGAAGCCAGTCAATTAGCTAACGCGCGAGCTCCGTGTGAAGGCGAAGGCTCTGTGAATAATCACGCTATTTAAAGTAAGTCATGTATTTATGGAAAAGATTTCTGGGCAGTGACAGACCCCCGTCACTGCAGCTACCTCACTTGTAGCTCCGAACGCACAACCAAAGAAGCAAACACGTCAGACATCGAACACGTCTTGGCCGATCGGACGACATTAAAAGCAAAGTGGAAAAAATTGTGCAAATTTCATTTTTTGGCTCGTGGATGGAACCCTGTAGCGAGTGCCAGGACGACTCCGGTTACAGTGAAGAGGGCAAAGTATGTCAGGGAAGAACAAGAAGTCGTGGGGTCCAATAATGTGGTCAAGCAATATTAGTGTAGCAGGACATTGGACTCATGGGCTTAGACGGCTTTACGTTCCCCCCCTCGCCCTCCACATGCACCTCCTTTATTTCAATCGTGGATATTGTGGAGTCTCGGGTTTGGCGCGGACACACCAAATGTCTCATTAGACAATTTGAAGGCTTGTTTACGGATTACAGGGTGGCAGCCCTCGTCGCATTTGTGATCATGTTCTTCCATAAAATCATACTGTCCATGCCCTACCCCCCCCAACTCGAATAATAGTTTGTTGTCTTGTTTACTGTTACAGAAACTCGTTAGGGCTTAGGCGAAGAGGACACGTGAACCCAGTGACGAAGATCATCAGGCGGGGGGAAAAAAAATGCTGAAGGAATGGAAAGAAGCTGAAATCTGACATTTTGCAGAGAGGGAGAGAGGGAAAGAGAGCGGATTAAAAAAGAAAAAAAAAACGGGAGAGGGACGAGAGGGTGAGGAGCGAAAGGCAGGCAAGACAGACAGAACGAGTGAATGTATGACATCGCAGGAAAGAAAACGTACGAAGTTTGGAAAAGAAAATTCCAGGGAGAAAGCGCTCGGTAGGCCAGCGTCTCCGATCCGTGCACACGGAGCGATGTTGCACGCCGCATTGGGTGGAAACGACGCGTTCGAGACAAACGCTCCTGAGACTCCACCATGGGCTTTTCTAATATAATGTAAAAGCCATTAGTGCACCATGGGAAGGCCGGGCGCCCACCCCTGCGTCGTCCTGCTATAAATTTTTCAATCAGCGTGCACAATAAAAAAGAGAGATTGAATATGGCGTCTCCCGAAGGAGCCGTCGCAAAGCTTTTTTTCTTTTTTCCGTTGATTTCCTATAGGAAACGGAGAAGGAAAGGAAAAGCAGGGAAATCCCCTGGACCCGAGGCGAGACGCTCTCACCCCTGGGACTCCGAAAAAATGTTCGAAAGTGGAGTGTTTTAGTTAAAGGTGGGGTCAGGAGGATTTTTTTTTGTCCTGGTCATGTTCTGGCAGCCTGCATGAAAAATCCTGATGAGAGAGGAAACTCTGGTCTTTTTGCGGTGCTGCAGGCTGTAAACAGGAGAAACAAGACGTGATGTGGACCACCAACGTCTAAATAATCAGGGTTTTGGACGTTCCTTCTCTCACACTAGAATTCATTTTGAGGCACAAAATACTGATCGACAAGTCAGTTCGAGTTTCACTCAGCAGTCCTTCGCAGTTCTCCATTTTATATTCGTTGGACGTTTATTCCCAAAAGTATCCGGACACCAGGCGTTTTCATCCTCACGTGCTTCTTCTCAAACCAATTGTGTAGGACGTCTTTGGATGCAGTAGCATGAAATTTTGCGTCCACTTTGTCTTCAACTAGGAGACCCAAACTTGTTCCAGCATAGAGCATCTCCTGCTATCAAGCTCCAACCCCATAGAAACCCTTGTGGCTGAACGAAATCCCACACAAATCTCCACAAAGGTCTAGTAGAACATCTTTCCAGAAGAGTGGAGCTTCTTATAAGAGCAATTGAAAACTCGGTGTGGAATGAGACATTCAAAAACAAGCACAAAGCCATCTTAGGCTCACCACAAACTTTTGGCCATATAGTGTATCTGAGCTGTACATCAAATCCCATAAAGCCAGTAAAAATCTTATGTTTAAAGCCCGTAAAAATCTTATGTTTAGGTGTCCACAAACTTTTGGCCGTAGTGTGTATGTTCAAATCTTGGCTTGAAGGGAAAAGATACACAAACTCTCCTACATTAGTGAATTTTTTAACATACTAAATAATAACTTCGAAACTTTCTTTTAATTAATTAATTAATTTATATATATATATATATATATATTTTATATTCTCCTCAGATAAAAAAAAAAAAGAAAATCAGGAAATCATACAAAAAAATAACGTTTAAGTAAATAACAAGTAATATCTGTATTTATTATTTAAAGGAAATTATTATATATTT
>MU551648.1:419273-423842 GCA_024362625.1 Silurus asotus | reverse complement strand
TATATATATATATATATATATACACACACACACACACACACACACACACACACATACACACCAACCCCGTGTACACTTAGCTTTCGCTCTTGTCAAACGAAGCAGAAAATACCACCTACTCTCCTCTCTCACTTTTCTCTCCATCAATCTCTCCTCCCTCTCTTCCGTTCTTTCATCTTCCTCACTCTGGTGTTGGATGAGGCAGGCTGTTTTGACAGCAGGCTGGAAACATGACGGCAAAGATGGAAAGTGCTCCTCTCTCTCTCTCTCTCTCTCTCCTTCTACCTCTCTCTTTCTCCCTATCCCTCTCTCCCTCCCTCTCTCTCCCTCTCTCTCTCTCTGTGGAGCGGTGCTGACTTGTCTAAATGTCACCATGGCAAGAACACGAACTCCCATGTAAAAATGTCTTGCGCTTGGCGGTGGAAAAATTACCCACACTTCATTAACCGCAAACTGGCCAGAAAACTATTCTTGCAGTTCTCTCCCTCTCTCTCTCTCTCTCTCTCTCTCTCCCTCTCTCTCTCTTTCTTTCTTTCTTTCTCTGTCTCCCTCTGTTTAAAACATGTTGGATGTTATAAAGAACGGGTGGAGAGGGATCAAGTAGAACCTCCTGCTATAAAAGTTGCTTTTCTGGAGGAACAGCACACGCCTCGAAGTTGGCTGCTTGTCAAGTGGTTTCAGGAAAAAGGCTTGTGTGAAAGTAACCCATCCGCCTTGTGTGTGAAGATGAAAATGTCAACAAGGTCAAATGTTTTTGAGGTAAACCGCTCTCAGGGCCAGGTGAAGGTCATGACACTCCCAGTGCAAAAAAATATATATATTTTTTGTGTTTTTTGAGAAGTGGATTAAAACCATAGTGGTTTATACAGAAAGTGCCCTGAGGAAAAGTTTGGGAAACACTGACCAAAGGATTCCTCATCATGTACAACAAGAAAGTGTTTGTGTTCTAAAAGGATCTTTATCTACAAGTAGCCTTAAGAATGGATTTGAAAACAATTGCCCTAAAGGGTTATTTATCTGGAAGGATGTGTTTTAAAACCATGGCGCTAAAGGTTCTTCATCTACAAAGAGCCATGAGGAAGGGTTTGTGATAAAGGTTTCTTCATCTAAACAGAGCCTTTAGCATGGGTTTAAAAACATTGCCCTAAAGGTTTCTTCATCTAGAAAGACCCCTGAGGAAAGAGTCGGGAACCACTGCCTTAAAGGATTTTTCATCTACAAAGACCCTTGAGGAACAATTTGTGATCATCAGCCCTAAAAAGGATCTTCATGTAGACAGAGCCGTGAGGATGGTTTCAAAACTACTGCCCTGAAGAGTCTAGAAAGAGCCTTAAGAATGTTTTTTTAAACTATTCCTCAACTAGAAGGAGCTGTCAGAACTCAGGCCCCATGTCCAAGCAGACATACCAATCAAGTGGTTCAATACTCAAATTGATTTAATTTATTTACTAATCAGTTACCAACAAGTCTCAAAACTTCAAATAATACATAAACAAACCAAATGAAGACATCTTCCAGTCACAAATGAGAAGAAGCAAATCAGCTTTATTGCAGTCACTTCAGGTCCATGCCATGAGAACCATCCTGATAGCAATGGCACCCGTCAGCTTTCACATGCGAGTGCGATATTTGATATAAACAATCCTTACTTTTTATATCTCACACCTAGTAAAAAGTACATATTTTCTGTAATATCTCCTCCTCCCTCACAATTTACATACACCAATCATTTTACAGGGCTTTGCATATCCCACCTGTTGCTTACGTGTGTTCTGGTAAGTTTCTACCTATTCTTAGTAAAATTCCACCCATTTCCAGGAGGCCACGTTCACCTCCATACGATTCTAATTCACATATACAAAACATATCTCTTGATGGTGACCTTTCCTTAAAAGAAATCCCCTGATCGTGCACTTTTGCACATAACAATGCGACAGATCATTCCCCACAATATTCACACCTTTTCATAAAATTTCGTCTGGGTTTTTTTCCAATCTCTGCAAATTATCCTTTGTTTGGTTTTGTGTAGACTTTGTATAGAAACTTGTTTATTTTTTCTAGTTTTATAAACCAGGGCTTTAGTTTAAACACACCAGCTCTTTTCTCCAAATGCTTTTCCTATTTTACATAGCTCTCGTCTTTTACTTAGTTTTTCTTCAAATCTTCTTAAAATATATTTCTTATAACCTGGTCCTTCTTTATATTTATTTCCTGTCTTACTCTCATCCTCCCTGCATCTTAAGCGCCTGCTCTCATAAAAACATCTTCCTGTGTGTTTTGTACATCGGATCACTTATACAATTTCTTGCAACTATTCTCCTACGTTCTTTATTATCTGACGATTTTTATATGATTTTTCCACTTAAGTTTCTACCTGTGCTTTGAATATCTATGCATATATTCTGTTGGAGTATAGTTAACACATGTTGCCTGCATGTTGCTTGCGTATTTTACTATTTTAATAAAACCGCCGGTTTTTCTAATCCTGAACCTAATCCATTAGCCTTATCTTCTCACTGGCCTTTTTAACATATATTACCATTTTAATCCTATAATGTATAATAAACTTTTTAAGAATAAGGGAGATGTGCAGATCTGCAGTAACTACAGAGGAATTAAGTTGATCAGTCACACCATGAAGTTATGGGAAAGAGTAGTGGAAGCCAGGCTGAGAGAAGAGGTGACCATCTGTGAGCAACAGTATGGTTTCATGGCGAGGAAGAGCACCACAGATGCCTTATTTGCTTTGAGGATGTTGATGGAGAAGTATAGAGAAGGACAGAAGGAATTGCATTGTGTGTTTGTGGATTTGGAGAAAGCGTACGACAGGGTGGAGAGAGGAGTTGTGGTATTGTATGAGGAAGTCTGGTGTGTCACAGAAGTATGTGAGGGTGGTGCAGGACATGTATGAGGACAGTGTGACAGCAGTGAAGTGTGCAATAGGAACGACAGACCCAAGGTGGAGGTTGGACTGCATCAAGGATCAGCCCTGAGCCCTTTCATGTTTGCCGTGGTGATGGACGGGTTGACTGATGAGGAGATTGAGATGGTTTGGACATATGCAGAGGAGGGACATGGGGTATATCGGTAGGAAAATGCTGAGTATGGAGCCACCAGGAAGGAGGAAAATAGAAAGGCCAAGGAGGAGGTTCATGGATGTGGTGAGGGAAGACATGCAGGTGGTTGGGGTGAAAGAGGCAGATGTAGAGGACCCCTAATGGGAGAAGCCATCTAATAAAAGAACTTTAGTAAAAGAACTGGAAAAAGAAAGGGTTGTTCACTTGAAGGCTTTGAGGACTTGGTTGAATCCACTGCCCTAAAGGAATTTTACTCTGGGTTCTTTGTATAGATATTTAAAGGAGGATTTGGGATTCACTGCTCTCAAACATTGTTCATTTAATAACTCGCTTTTCCAAAGAGGATGTTGACTTGAAGGCACTGATAACTTGCCCCAAAGGAAGTTTCCCAAGGGTTCTTTGTCTAGAATATCTTTGAGGAATGGCTTAAGGAAAATTGCTCTAAAGAGCTCTTCATCCAGAGTGAGCTCTGAAGAGTGGTTTAAGCTCCATTGCCTTAATATATATTTTCAGGCATTGAGGAATGATTTAAGAATCACTGCCCTGAAGAGATGTTCTAGTAAATGAGCCCTGAGTAATGGCTGGAGATTCATCTAAGGAGCACTGAGGAATAGTCAGAAATGCAATGCTTTAGTTAACTAAAAAGGATCCCTTTTTCAAGTTAAAACTGATACGAAGGGACTTATGATAAAGCTGCTGCAAGTGCTCCTTCTGTGTTTATTCCACCCGAACACTGGATAACATAAATCTTGGAGGATTCTGACAAGGAATTACATGACTCAGATGACCCTATGCATGTTTTCCCAAAACATAGTGATAGCTGAGCTTGAGCAGACATGTGGTCCATGTGGAATGGAAATAATGCGGCCATGTGGTAACGTTAAGAGCAGATCCTTTTGATGTTAGCGTTTCGTTGCTCATCCACCAAACACACCCTTTTTTACCCCTAATGGACGGGTTGTTACCAATTGTGGGATTGTTAAACATTCACAGGGTGGGTGGTGGTTTTAACACCGGGTTAAAGGGTTGTTGGTGATAATTAACTGTAGCAGATCTTATTTTCCTGCCCAAAATATTTTTGCATCAGGAACAGATTCCTGCTGCATTTGCCACACAGTGTTGCAATAAATCATCCACATGACAAAACATAGCTTTTTGTATTATTTTGGAGTTTTTCTTTAATATATTACATTTTTCCTAAATCTCATTACCCCGCTTTGGAAACGCCCTGCACCCTATTTCATGAGGAGACGAAAGTTAATCTTGCTCTAACGAAAGCCAAAAATGTGCTCATGCAGGAAAACTTGAACCGGTTACATTGCTAGCCTAGCCAGCATACTAATTTAGCATAACTTGTTGGTTTGACATGAACAATTCGCAACACATCCAATAAAGGATGGAGAACGGGTATCAGCTATTCTTATCCCAAAATGATAGGAGTGATTCGAGTAAGCTGAGGAAAAAGTGAATTATTACAGGCTGATATTGTGTT
>MU551648.1:411773-416773 GCA_024362625.1 Silurus asotus | reverse complement strand
CTCTGGTGATATGAGTGATCTAGCTAGCAACAGAAGCGTATTCTTGTAATGTTGATGTGCTCAAGTATTTTTTCCAAAGGTAAACCCTTAAACCTGATCATTAAAAAACAGTTGTGAGGTTTTTGATATTTGGGGGGCTCCTTGCCAGGATTGCCTTTAATGTACTACAAATTAAGACAGGATTTAACTAGCAAGAAAGGTCCTTTCATGTTAAACCTTAGCTAATCTAACTAACATCCAGGACATATCAAAATCTATCTGGAGGAGGACCCCCTCCTCCCCCCTTCTCCCCAGCTCCCACAAGCTTCCTTTCCTTTAACAATCTACAGGTCCTGGCAGCTCAGCATGCACAAGGTGAATCCATTTCTGCCTTCACCACACACATTTAGACAGGTACAAACTGGAATAGATGTCTTCTACCTAAACAAATGAAGACACTTACCCCACAGCGATGCGAACCAGAGTGGAAACAGGATCTGTTTTAGTCTTCTCCAGTTTCTGCTTCTTGCCAGACCGGCCAAGACGAGGCACTTTTGCTCAATGATCGTCACCATTGAACAGCTAATTGTCAGCATACATGCATTAGGTGGCAGTGCGCATCTAAAATGGGAGATCCAAAATGTATATTTAAGCACCAGAGACCATATCAGAATCCTGAAAATCATTGACAGGGAGGTGGTAGCTCAATGGTGAAGGTATTGACTTTGGATTCAAAGGTCATGAGATCAAATCCCTGCCACACCAAGGTGCCACTCCTGGGCTCCTTATTGAGGCCCTTTAATGGCATCAAATGTTCAGATGTATAAATGAGATAAAATTCAGAGAGTAATTTTTCAGCAATGGTGATACCATCCTCCTTTATCCCACCTTTTGGAGGACTAAGCTGACCTTCCTAATTAACTTGTCCAGTCTCTTACTGTCTGCAGTAGAGATGCTGCTGCACCAGCAGACCACACCATAGAAGATGGCTGAGGCCATCACAAGTCAAAAAGGCTCATCGGTAGCTCTGCCTGCACTTCCAAAGACCTTAGTCTCCTCAACAGAAAACAAATCTGCTCTGTCCTTTCCTGTAAATAGCTAAATTAAGAAGCAATTACTTTCTTCTATGTGCTTCTAAAAAGAAAAACAGTGCAATCTTATATTCGGGTGTCCACAAACTTTTGTCTATGTAGTGGTAGTAGTACATAGTAGTATTCCCTGACTGGAAAAGTAACGGCTAGTAAGAATTCATTACGATACGATAGATAGATAGATAGATAGATAGATAGATAGATAGATAGATAGATAGATAGAGAGATTTCAGACAATATGTTCATTGAGTTGGACTGAGAAATGAACAGTAAATTGAAAAGTTGAGGAGAGATGAAATGTGTGATTTCTCAGCAAGCTGTGAAGTTGAGCTGTAGTTTGAGGAAAAATACCTGTGTGTTTCCTCTGTGCGTGTGCATTTGGTTTTTGTGTGTGTGTGTGTGTGTGTGTGTTTGTGTGTGTGTGTGTGTGTGTGTGTTCAGGTATGTACTTTTCTAGCCACACTGTGAAGTGCTGCTTCGGTCTAAAGAAAGTAATTAAGGTAAAACCTACGGATTTTGTAGCTAAGTATTTGTTACTGAAGTAGCTAGCATTGCTGAAATACCTGTGACTGTAAAGTAGCTAGCAATAATAACATGTACCTGTGTTAATTAGCTGTTTATTTACTGTTAATTACTGTTGCTAATAATAACTAGATAACGGTAGTGTAACCATAAAGTAGATAGAGCCAATAATACATGCATCTATGACGTAACTAGCATTGTTAATAAATATCACTATGGGAATTAGCTACTTTGATGCTAGTCACTTAGGGTCACTTAGCATCAGAAAATGACGCTAGTTTGGTCTCGAACCCTCCACAAGGTGCTGATTGTCTATTTTTTAGGATTTATCAGACTTTTGGTGTAGAACTTTCAGACATTTAATTCAAATCGTATGGATGCTGCAGGTCGTAAAGGCCCTGAAGGCCATAAAGCTTATTTTGAACCTTTTTTGCAAATCTGTCATTTTGTTTGTTATAGATTTATTACTGACTGAACTGTTTTTCAGGCGAACATGTAGGGGTTCATGTTTTTTCGGTGCTTTTGAATGCTTCAGAGGTGAAACAAAGGTGAATCGTAATTCAGTCTTCCCACTTCCAATAGTAGCGTCAAATAGCGCGTAAAAGAAGGACAGCAACAAATACGGTAGCAATAACAGCTATGAAATATGCTAATATATACAGCAATAAATATGGTAGTGGAAGCAGTAACAAATACAGTAGATGAAGCAGCAACAAACTGTGTAGTGGATGCAGCAGCATATACGTCAGCGAAAGCAGCAACAAATATTGTAGTGGAAGCAGACACAAATATGGTAGAAGAAGCAGCAACAAATACATTAACAGAAGCAGGATCAGATAGGGTAGCATAATCAGCAATAAATATATTATCAAAAGCAGCAGCAAATATGGTAACAGAAGCAGCAACAAATACAGTAGTAGAAGCAGGAGAAATATGGAAGTGGAAGCAGCTAGAACTATGGCAGTGTAAGTAGGAACAAATTCAGTAGCAGTGGCAGCAACAAATGTAATAGCAACCAGCAAGGTAGCAGAGGCATAAACAAATTCCATACCAGAAGCAGCACAAATGTGGTAGCTAAAACCGCAACAAATATGGCAGTGTAAGCAGGAACACAGTAGCAAAGGCAGTAACAAATACTGAAGTGGAAGCGGCAACAAATAGGGTAGCAGAACCAAGAACAGATACCATGGTGGAAGCAGCAATAAATTCAGTAAATGAAGCATTTACAAATTCATTAGATGAAGCAGTAACAAATACAGTAGATGAAGCAGTAACAAATTCAGTAGATGAAGCAGTAACAAATACAGTAGATGAAGCAGTAACAAATACAGTAGATGAAGCAGTAACAAATACAGTAGATGAAGCAGTAACAAATTTGGTAACAGAAGCATTAATATATACAGTTCTCCCACTTAGAAATCATGGAGGGGTCTGAAATTGTCATCGTAGGTGCATGTCCACTGTGAGAGAAGCAGTAACAAATTCAGTAGATGAAGCAGTAACAAATACAGTAGATGAATCAGTAACAAATACAGTAGATGAAGCAGTAACAAATTTAGTAGATGAAGCAGTAACAAATTCAGTAGATGAAGCAGTAACAAATACAGTAGATGAATCAGTAACAAATACAGTAGATGAAGCAGTAACAAATTTAGTAGATGAATCAGTAACAAATACAGTAGATGAAGCAGTAACAAATTCAGTAGATGAAGCAGTAACAAATACAGTAGATAAATCAGTAACAAATACAGTAGATGAAGCAGTAACAAATTTAGTAGATGAAGCAGTAACAAATTCAGCAGATGAAGCAGTAACAAATTCAGTAGATGAAGCAGTAACAAATTCAGTAGATGAAGCAGTAACAAATACAGTAGATGAAGCAGTAACAAATACAGTAGATGAAGCAGTAACAAATTCAGTAGATGAAGCAGTAACAAATACAGTAGCTGAAGCAGTAAACAATTCAGTATATGAAGCAGTAACAAATTTGGTAACGGAAGCATCAATATATACAGTGAGGAAAATAAGTATTTGAACACCCTGCTATTTTGCAAGTTCTCCCACTTAGAAATCATGAAGGGGTCTGAAATTGTCATCGTAGGTGCATGTCCACTGTGAGAGACATAATCTAAAAAAAATCCAGAAATCACAATGTATTATTTTTTAACTATTTATTTGTATGATACAGCTGCAAATAAGTATTTGAACACCTGAGAAAGTCAATGTTAATATTTGGTACAGTAGCCCTTGTTTGCAATTACAGAGGTCAAACATTTCCTGTAGTTTTTCACCAGGTTTGCACACACTGCAGGAGGGATTTTGGCCCACTCTAGATCAGTCAGGTTTCTGGCCTGTCGCTGTGAAACAGAGAGTTTGAGCTCCCGCCAAAGATTCTCTATTGGGTTTAGTTCTGGAGACTGGCTAGGCCACACCAGAACCTTGATATGCTTCTTACAGAGCCACTCCTTGGTTATCCTGGCTGTGTGCTTCGGGTCATTGTCATGTTGGAAGACCCAGCCTCGACCCATCTTCAATGCTCTGACTGAGGGAAGAAGGTTTTTCCCCAAAATCTCGCAATGCATGGCCCCGGTCATCCTCTCCTTAATACAGTGCAGTCGCCCTGTCCCATGTGCAGAAAAACACTCCCAAAGCATGATGCTACCACCCACATGCTTTACAGTAGGGACGGTGTTGGGAATTATGACCCAAAAGTTCTATTTTGGTCTCATCTGACCACATGACTTTCTCCCATGACTCCTCTGGATCATCCAAATGGTAATTGGCAAACTTAAGACGTGCCTGGACATGTGCTGGTTTAAACAGAGGAACCTTCCGTGCCATGCATGATTTCAAACCATGACGTCTTAGTGTATTACCAACAGTAAACTTGGAAACGGTGGTCCCAGCTCTTTTCAGGTCATTGACCAGCTCCTCTCGTGTAGTTCTGGGCTGATTTCTCACCTTTCTTAGGATCATTGAGACCACACAAGGTCAGATCTTGCATGGAGCCCCAGTCCGAGGGAGATTGACAGTCATGTTTAGCTTCTTCCATTTTCTAATGATTGCTCCAACAGTGGACTTTTTTTCACCAAGATGCTTGGGAATTTCCGCGTAGCTCTTTCCAGCCTTGTGGAGGTGTACAATTTTGTCTCTAATGTCTTTGGACAGCTCTTTGGTCTTGGCCATGTTAGTAGTTGGATTCTTACTGATTGTATGGGGTGGACAGGTGTCTTTATGCAGCTAACAACCTCAAACAGGTGCATCTAATTTAGGATAATAAATGTAGTGGAGGTGGACATTTTAAAGGCAGACTAACAGGTCTTTGAGGGTCAGAATTCTAGCTGATAGACAGGTGTTCAAATACTTATTTGCAGCTGTATCATACAAATAAATAGTTAAAAAATCATA
>MU551648.1:354673-409349 GCA_024362625.1 Silurus asotus | reverse complement strand
TGTGATTGTGTCTGTAAGTTCTGGTTTACACAGTGTGTATAAGACAGTGTGTGTGTGTGTGTGTGTGTGTGTGTGTGTGTGTGTGTGTGTAAGTTCTGGTTTACACAGTGTGTATAAAAGTGCTTGTGTGCGTGTGAGTGTGTGTGTGTGTGTGTGTGTTTGTGATTGTGTTTGCAAGGTATGGTTTAAACAGAGTGTATAAACCAGTGTGTGTGTGTGTGTGTGTGTGTGTGTGTGTGTGTGTGTGTGTGTGTGTGTGTTTTGGAGAAGCGGTTAGTGGGAAAACTTCCAGCCCCGAGAGCAAAACAAAGGTTGGAAGGTTCAGTTAAACACATGCAGCCTGTGATGAGCAAACACCCAAACCTCTTTCATTTCTCTCTCTCTCTCTCTCTCTCTCTCTCTCTCTCTTTCTTTCTCTCTCTCTCTCTCTTTCTCTTTCTATCTCTCTTTATTTCCTTCATGCAGAAAGATGTGAATGCTGACCACACTTCTGTCCCCTCTTCCTATGCAGACTGCTTTTCATTCCCTGTAGCCTCTCCACCTCTTTTTCCCTCTCTCATCTTACTCTTTGCCCTTCTTATTCATCTCTCTCTCTCTTTCTCTCTATACCCCTCTCTACATCACTCTCCATTCCTCTCTCATTCTCTCTACACCTCTCTCTCCATCTATCTCTCTCTTTTCTCTCTATACCTCTCAACATCTCTCTTCATCCATGTCTTGTTCTCTCTAATACCTCTCTTTCTCTCTCTCTCTCTCTCTCTCTCTCTAATTCTCACTATCCATCTCTCTCTCTCTGTGTCTCTCTTTCACGCTTTATCTCTTGTTCGCATTTCTCTCTCTCTCTCTCTCTCTCCATCTATCTCACTCTTTTCTCTCTATACCTCTCAACATCTCTCTCCATCCCTGTCTTGTTCTCTCTCTCTCTCTCTCTCTCTCTCTCTCTCCATCTCTCTCACTCTCTCTGTGTCTCTTTCTCTCACGCTTTATCTGTTGTTCGCATTTCTCTCTCTCTTTTTCACTCTATAACTCTCTCTCTTTCTATCCCTCTCTCTCCCTGTTTCTCTCTAAACTGGGCGGTTGTTAAGATGCTCGCTCTTCTGGTGGGCTTTTTTCTGTTCTTTTTTCCTTGTTCTTTTCTTTTTTGTGGTCTCTATCTTCTCGCTCGAGATCTCTGCATGGTGAAGGTTGTCGGGGTTTCCGGCGCTCGCGATCAGACCACACGGCGCGCGAGTTTACATTTTCGCTTTTCCGCGAGACACCGGGGCTCGCGCGAGCTGCCAGTCTCAATACGAGCTCGAGCGCCTGGAAACTTTTCGACATGTTCACTTGGCAGCAGAAAAAAGGGAGATTTTACCAAAAAAAGAAAAAAAGAAAATATGAGTTTCAGATCCTTCCATTCCTGTTTTTCAGGGTGGCTTTGAAGGAATTAAAATCGCGCGCGCGCGCGCACACACACACACACACACACACACACACACACACACACACACTGAGCTGATTTCATATTTTCCACATTTATTTGAAAGGCTAATTTGACTTACATCGCTGCCGGATTCTGATTGGTCGATTCAATTCCTCATAATTGCGTCAAAATGTTCTCATAACATCGTTTCTATAGCAACAGCTCCTGATTGAAGATTATTAAACATAACATTTTCTCCAGATTTACACTCCGGTTCTTTTCGAGGTTTCTTCCACATGGCGTCTAAACCTCTAAATCTTTTCGTAAACTTTCGTACTTTTTAACAATTACTCGATCTTACGAGAAATCGGTGCGGTGTATCAGGACACCTGACTTTCCCAGCCATATGTGGTTCTTCTCCAAAGTGTTTAACCAAGTTGAGAACCCACAATTGTATCTTTAGATGTTTTTGGATGATTCAGCATGAAATTCCTGTTCATTTGACTTCACTGGGAGACCCAAACCTGTTCCAGCACGACATTGCCCCTGTGCACAAAGATCTGCTTTCCATGGGTTAGAGGATGTGAAAGATCTCCTAAGATTGAACACCTTTGACATGAATGTGAACACTGACTGCACCTCAGGCCTCCTCCTCTCTCCTCTATCATTACCTGATTTTATTAACACCCTTGTGGCTGAGTGAAATCTCACACAAATCTCCACAAAAATCGAGTGAAACATCTTCTCAGAAGAGCGAAGGTTATTATAAGAGCTAATGTGGTCTATATGTGGAATGAGATGTTCAAATACAAGCACATGGCATTGTCAGGCGTCCTTTAGTCACAAGTCGTTCAGGAATGATTCGTTCATTTTAAACAAGTAATTAATGCGACTCAGAGTCGTCTCAAAGAGGATTTGCTCATTTTCTACTGGACGCACACGAGCAAAGCATCACAAAATCACGAAACAGAATCGAGTCGTTCGTTCTTTCATCACATGACCCCCAAAGACTCCCTATGCAGTGCATGTCACAGGAAACAGGAATTGAGAAGTTCACCTCAAGAGTCCTCTGGTCCGAGTCGTTCTTCCTTTGTCAGTTATATACACATATATAAATTAATGGAACTATAGTCAAAGTTGGTGCATGTAAACATCTCGGGAATCTGCTAATTGTTTTCTGATCAAAGGAACCAAAAGATTTCAAAAATATAAAAAGATTCATTCATTTTAACGAACGCGATTCAAAGAATCAAGTCCGATAAAACGATTCAGTCTTCACATCACTAGTGTCCACAAACTTCTGTCCATATAGTGTTTGGATTCTGTTTCGATTTCACAATTTGGAAAGAAAAAGTAAAAACACAAACCAAAAGCAGAAATAAAAACGAAAAATGATGTTGTGAAACCTAAAAACGAGCAACTGAGAACTGAATGTTTTTGCAAAATCTAAAGTGTGTACAGCTATTTTTTTTTGTGTGTGTGTCACAGGAAATGAAGGAAAAAGCTACAGAGTTCACGTGTAACGCGACTCTCTCGGCGTGATCCGATACGGCCGGGTGAAAGACCCTTTTTTTTTTGGAATTGAAGCATCAAACAATGGTAACATAACAGGATTTAGTGTGTGATAGCTCGACTTCTGCTTCTACCGGTATTTGAAGTCTTGCAAAAAAAAAAAAGAAAAAGAAGAAAGCCTCAGGGCGAGTAATGCAATAAGGGAAACTGATAACTGTTGGGAAGTTTTAAGCTCACGCAGGATGTTCATCATCATAAGGTCAAAGTTCAGGGGCTGTAGGAGCGACTCGCTCCGTCGCCGCCGTAGTGGTCTGTCTTGAGTCTTGCACTAAATAAGTCAGGAAGGTGGTATCTCTCCTGTTTTTTTCCCTCTCAACCTCTCTTTCTCCTGCGTTTTCTCTGATAATCTTTGATCAGAGCTCTTGAGCCGCTCTTTTTGTGTGTAATCCCTCTCTAAGTGCTTCTCTCTGTCTGGTTTTAGGGCTCTGACTTGCAGGACCCTCCGAGCTCATAAACGCACTTGTATTTAATTACAGAGCTCTGCTTTGGTCTTTTGGCCCCAACCCCTTTCTCTCTCTCTCTCTCTCTCTCTCTCTCTCTCTCTCTCTCTCTTCCCCCCCTCTCCCCCCTTCTCTCTCTTTCTCTTTTCCCCTCCAGTCATTCTTTTAATAACTGCATACTTCTGGCCCTCATTCCCTCTGCTCTAGTGGCTGCGGGTGCTGCGGTTTGGTGTGTTAGTATGTAATAGGGGTTTGACAAAAAAAAAAAAAAAAAAGATAATGTAAGTTCGAAAGTCGCCCTACCGCAATTTGTTCGCTATCAGCCTCGAACGAATTCAGCACCTTTTCCACCCCCTAACGGGCTCCTCCGTATTCATTTTGTTTGTCGGGTAGGTTTGGGGGAACCGCGGCCGCAGTCACACCAGCTTCTTCCTCCGTTACTTAAGGGGTTTGACCTCACAGTGCAGCAAAGCGGTTTGAAAGTCTGCGGAAAGGGGATGCGGCGAGCTGAGGTGAAGGAGATGGTTGGTTGAGACGGGTTCTGGGCAATAAACTCTGACAACTGAGGAACGCATTTGTGTTGTGAAATGATCACTTTAAAGGGGTTTAAATGGTGGCTTTACATGGGAGTAACTGGGGGTAAGTGTGAACGAGTGGGGTAACTGGGTATAAGTAGGAATAACTGGGAGTAACAGTCGGTAACTGGGCATAACTGGGAGTAACAGGGTAACAAGGTGTAACTAGGGGTAATGGGTTAACTAGGAGTAACAATAGTGACTGGGAATAAATGGGAGTAACAAGATAACTGTAAGTAACAGGGGTAACTGGGAATATCTGAAAATAACAGGATAACTGAGAGTACCAGGGGGAACTGGGTGTAACTAGGAGTAAGTTGGGCAACTTAGGGTAACTGGGAGTAACGGGGGTAACTGGAAGTAACTCGGATAATTAGGAATAATTTGGAATACCGGGGGATAGCTGGGAGTAACTTAGTATCCTAGGGTAACTGGGAGTAACTCGGGTAACCTAGGGAAACTGGGAATAACTTTAAGTAACAGGATAACGGGGAAAACCCAGGCGTTACTGTGAGTAACTCGGGTAACATAGGGTACCTCAGAGTAACTTGGGCAACCTGAGGTAACTAAGAGTAACATGGAGTAACTTGGGGACCCTACGGTAACTGCTAGTACCTTGGATTACACACAACCAATGTATCACAAAGAAGCAGGTGTTGTGGATACGAGGGACTATTCCCAGCCTTTTATTGTTTGTGTCAGTGAGTGTATGTGTGTGTGTGTGTGTGTGTGTGTGTGTGTGTGTGTGTGTGTGTGTGTGTGTGTGTGTGTGTGTGTGCATGTGTATGTGTATGTGTATTCGGGCACTGGCTTATACAGAACCTGCAGAAAAAAAAGATATCATGGAGAGATGCCTTTTTATGCCAAGCAGTTGAAAACATAATAAACTATTTGGTTAGTGAGGCTGAAGACATGGTTGTGTGCATAGTACTGTTTAGTATGTGTGTGTGTGTGTGTGTGTGTGTGTGTGTGTGTGTGTGTGTGTATGGAGACGGTAAGAGCTCTGTGGCTTTGAGGGGAAAGTGACTTTGTTTCCTCTCAACAGACGAATCGGGCAGAGCTCAGCAGCTTTTAAACACTTTATAATTTCACCTCTCGCCACCCTGTCTATCTCTCTCTCTCTCTCTCTCTCTCTCTATCTCTCTCTCTCTCATTCTCTCTCTCTATCTCTCTCTCTTTCTTTCTCTCTCTTTAAAATAAGCCAGTCTCTCTCTTTAAGTAGTCCTGGAAACATGTGTGTGTGTGTGTATCTGATTCTCCCTGAGGGCGTCATCACTGTCTGACAGCGCAGTAGAACATTTAACAGGCTCATTTTACCCCAATATATACCCTACACACACACACACACACACACACACACACACACACACACACACACACACAAATCACAGAGACTGAAAGCAGCACTGATAATACGAAACAAAGTCACTTTCCCCTCAAAGCCACAGAGCTCTTACCGTCTCCACACACACACACACACACACACACACACACACACACACACACACACACAAAGCACAGAGACTGAAAGCAGCACTGATAATACTTCACTGATAATCACTTGACCCATATGCATACACACACACACACACACACACACACACACACACACAGTGTCAGTGTATGCGGGTGTAAGTAGAAATTCTCCCACACCCACGCCGTGCAACGCTTTTCACAGGTAGGCATCGTTTTAGTTTTTACTCCGTCATAACGTTTGGAAGTCAAGGTTTTGGAAGGCAGTATAAGGACCTCTGTCCTTGAGAAGGGTCCTTATTTGGAGAAATATGAAGCTGTGTTGCTTGTGTCCTTCTGTGAGAAGGCGATCCCATACTTTTTCTCACCAGACAAGAATTCCGTAAAAGTTAGAATAACATGGCAGGCATGATCGTCGCCCAAAGCGAAGGGGGGAAACGCAGACATGGAGGAAGTGTCCTTTACTGAAATCGACAGACACAAAGGCCACACCTCCTTTAGTCAATCAGATACAGAGGCCACACCTCCTTTACTGAGACTGACACATACAGAGGTCACACCTCTTATTATGGATCAGACACAGAGGCCACAACTTCTTTAATGGATCAGACCCAGAAGCCACAACTTCATTGTTGTATCAGACACAGAGGCCACACCTCCTTTTGTAGATCAGACACAGAGACTATCCCTTATTTTGTGTTTCAGAGACTGAGGCCATGGCTCTTTTAGTGGATCAGACACAGAGGCCTTGCCTCCTTAATTTAATCAGACACAGAGGCCCGCACTCTTTCATTAAGACAGACAAACAGACAGACCCAGAAGTCACACTTGTATTAGTTAAATAAAGAGGCCACACCTCCTCTAATGGATCAAACAAACTCATAGGAGACACCATATTCACTGGAACAGACAAATAGGCCACACCTCCTTTGGTCAATCAGGCACAAAGGCCACACCTCTATTAGTCAATCAGACACAGAGGCCACACCTCTTTTAGTGGATTAGACACAGAGGCCACACGTCTTTAGTAAATCAAAAACTTAAATAAACTTAGTGCCAAACTGTACTCATGTAGTTATTAAAAATAATCCCTGGTAATGAAGAACGTATGTGTGTGTGTGTATGTGTGTGTGTGTCAAACTTTACAGCTACACAGATGTCCAGAGTCCACAGCGTCCGGTCCGGATCTCTCCCCTCACCACCACACTTTTCCTCCCTGATGTACAGTGTTCTGAATTCTCGCAGTCACACTGTAAATATGGTAGAAACCTTACAGCCTCGATGCTGAGCGATGAGTGAACTGCGTTTATTTTAGGAAGGAGAGCATCGTTCTCATGGGAGAGATGGACGAGAGAGAGAGGTGAGGTGTGTGTGTGTGTGTGTGTGAGAGAGAGAGAGAGAGAGAGAGAGAGAGAGAGAGAGAAGGAGTGAAGAAAGAGGTAGGAGGGAATGCACATCTGTGGGTCTGTAGACATTTGGGTAAAGTACCAACAGATACACACACCCGCAAACACACACACACACACACACACACACACACACACTGATTGGTAATGTAGGGGGCCAGTACCAGTAATGTCTGTGCCCTCGGGCCGAAAGACATTTTCAAATACCGATCCCTCCTTTGGAATGCAAATATAGCTCTTACTGCTATCCATAGTCTGCTGGCGGGAGAACACACACACACACACACACACACACACCAAAGTTCAGCATCCTCCTAATGAAAAGCAGCAAGGCCATGTGTCCTTCTGTACTGCTAATAACAGAACCAGACGTTTTCACAAAGCTGAAGGATTTATGAACAGACACATGAACACACACACACACACACACACACACACACACACACACACACAAATGGTTGTACTGCAAATTTCTAAAAAGCAAATCCTCTCATGGCCACATTAATATGTATTTAATGACAAATAAAACACCAACACTATATCTAGTATCGCTAGTCAGATAGCTAACTGCTAGTAAACTAGCTTAAACATCAGTTGCGGGTAGATTTGAACTGCAGGTACAGTATCTCTGAGAGTCCGAAAATTTTGCCCCCAGCAAGTCAAGGTCTAAGTTTCTAGGTACTCGATATCAATGTCCATATATGGTATGCAAAACAGTGAATCACATTTTGTGACATCACAAACGGAGCGTTTATGCAACCCATCCCCCAAATCGGTTTATATACGGATGTAGGGACGCTATGTAAATTTATTTTATTGGTTAATTAGACTTATTGTGTCGACAATGGAGTGATCAGTCGTCAAGGAAACGGTCATGTGACCTCGCCTACGGATGCAAGATTTTATTGGATTTTGTGTTATAGAAATACAAGAAACAAACAAACACACACACACACACACACACACACACACACGTGTAGTTCTACGCACTTTTCGCTTTCACACAATAAAGACAAACCTAGCTTAGGCATTTACACACCGTTTGGCCATAATAATTGGGACAAAGATGTGGTTCTTTACCAAACTGTTCCCACAAACTTGGAGGACGTGAAATTATCCATTTACTCGACTCCACTTGGATGGTGTTCCAGCATGATGATGTTCCTGTGCAAGAAAGCGAGGTCCATGAAGACATGCTTTACATAGGTTCAAGGATCTCCTGCTATAGTACCTGACTTGACTAACACCCTTGTAGCTGAATGAATCTCCACAAAAATCTAGTGAAACATCTTCCCAGAAGAGTGGAGCTCATTATAAGAGCATATAGAGACTCAATGTGGAATGGAATGTTCTCCTGATTTGAGGTGTCCACAAAAAAAGCCATATAGTCAAAATAGTATAGTCCATACAGCTTGATTTATACTGTAGATTGACAATTTTCAACCCCTCCCCCCTCCTTCCATCCATACGGGACCACCTGGGGTCGTGGTTGCTTCTCAGCCCCGGCAGTGACACTGACAGAGTGGTTGTGTATGGCACTGGTACGAGTCTATCAGCAAGCGCACAGACGTTTTAAAAGATGTGAGAAAGGCGTCTTTGCCAGACGTTTATGGGACGTCTGGACGCCGGCCAGAATGTGAAATGTTTTTAGTACGTCTTTGTGTCAAACGTAACATGGACCAAAAAAGGACAAATAGTTTCGAGGCGGAGCAGGGCAGATTTTTTTTCTACCCGTGTGAGTGGGTCTAAAAATGTGAGGGAAATCTTGGAAAGGTCGGACGTTTACACGTTATATAGCGAAGTCTAACTGATACAAACACAATACACATAATTCAGAACATCCTTTAAACGGTATGTTGTTGACCTTTAGGGGTCAAGATTTGTGCTCCACTACCTGTTCAGGTTTACTTCTCAATTCAAAGTACACTCTATGTACAAAAGTTTGTGGACACCTGATGATGTCCTTTTTGAAAGTCCCATTCCCCATTAAATCCCTATTTCCTATTATAAGAACTTCCACTCCTCTGAGAAGATGCTTCACTAGATCTTGTGGAGATTCATTCAGTAAAATCAGGTACCGGTACAAAAGTAGGTGAGATAAGGAGGTTCCTGGGGTGCAGTCCGCATGAAAGCCAATCAGGAGATCTAGAGCAGAAGATCTTCTACATCTTCCAACCAATGGAAAGTATATCTTAATGGAGCTGGCTTGGTGCACAGGGTCATCTTCATGCTGGAACAGGTTTTGTGTCTGGTAATTCGACTGAAATTTCATGCTAATGCATTCAAAAACACTATGATGAGGAACCACATGTGGCTGAACGAAGCCGGGTGTCCCAACACTTTTGCATTGGAAAATTTTGTTGTGATTAGCATGTTCTAGATTAGCATGGCCTGCTTTCTTAGCGCTCGCTTTTACTCGCCAGTTAGCGTTTAATCTCTAGTTAACGTTCATTCACAAGGAAACCCAGAGTCGGATGAAAAGTAACATTATTAGCGAAGCCCAAACATATATAAGGCCCCGCCCATTTGTGTTGCCAAGGGAGAAATTCTGGTTCAAGTTGCCAATTATTACCACATACTGCGCCCACAGGACCAACATTAACCTCATTAGAAAGCAATTACGGATTTAGCTGTAGCAAATGAAACGTAAAAAGGGGTTGAAACTGACCAAAATGTACTTTTATGGGCATATAAAAGTCCGGCGCTCGCTGGGGACCAAGTTTTTTTTTTCTTCAACTACTTCTCATAGTTTTTGCTTCATAGCTAGAATTTCAGGCTTGGTGTGTAAAAGTGGTCTGATACCAAGGAGTAAAAAATGGAGCTTTATCTTCAGCTGGAACTCGGAGCAGTTGTGAAATGTGGCAATGAAACGCCAAGAGCTTCCAGACGATGACAAGCGGCTGGAGTCCAACAAGTTCATCGTTCACCCCTGAGACTTCACTGGGCCGTTAGCATGTGTGTGTGTGTGTGTGTGTGTGTGTGTGTGTGTGTGTGTGTGTGTGTGTGTGTGTGTGTGTGAGAATTTGTTTCTGGGCTCAGTGGTAAATGTGCATCGGTGTTGGATTTTTGTGACCATTTTTATATGGACACGCACACACACACACACACACACACACACACACACACACACACACACACACACACACACACACACACACACAATCTTCTGATTAAACTTAAGCAGCAGTTTGAAACTTCCTGCATTCTTCTTGACACTCCTGATAATTTATGCCCTCTTCCTGGTGCTTCAAACCCTAGTACTCCATTCCCTCTTAATGGTACTTCCTGATATCCTCCTGGTACTTCATGTCCTCTTCCTGGTGCTTCATGCCATCTTTTTTTACTTTCTGTTCTCTTCCTGGTACTCCTAATAATTCTTCCTGGTGCGTTATAATCACTCTTAATGATGCTCCAAGCTTTCTCCATAGTACTTCCTGACATCTACCTGGTCTTTACTGCCCTCATCCCAGTACTTCCTGGCCTCTTTTTGCTACTTCCTGCACTCTTCCTGGCGCTCCATGCCCTCTTTTTGGTACTTCCTGTCTTCTTCCTGGTACTTCTAATAATTCAAGCCTTCTTCCTGGTGCTTCATGTCCTAATCCTGGTACTCCATGCCATCTGTCTGGTTCTTCCTGTCCACTTCCCAATGCTCCATGCCCTCATCCTGGTACATCCTGCCATCTTCCTGGTCATACCTTCTTCCTGGTGCTTCATATTCACTCCTAATGGTGCTCAGTACTCAGTACTTCCTGCCATATTCCTGGTACTTAATTTACTTTTCAATGTTGCTCCATGCCCTCACCCTGGTACTCCATACTATCTTTCTAGTACGTCCTGTCCACTTCCTGGTACGCCCATAATTCATGCCATCTTTCTGGTACTTCATACCCTATTCACAAGACTTCATAACCTTTTCATGGTGCTCCATGCTCTCTTCCGCCTACTTCATAATGTCCTCTCTCTGGTACATCATGTCTTCTTCCTGGTACTTCATGCCATCTTTCTTGAACTTCCTGTCCTCTTCCAAGTACTTTTTACAATTCATGCTCTTATCCTGGTGCTTCATATCCTTTTTATGGTACTCCATGCCGTTCTCCTGGTAGTTCTTGCCCTTATTCTTGTACTTCCTACCCCATTCCTAGTACTTTCTGCCCTTTTCCTGACACTCTATGCCCTCTTCTTAGCCTGGTACTTGGCCTTTATGGTACTCCATGCCCTCTTCCTGGTACTTCCTGCCTGCATTCTGGTACTTCTTACCCTATTCCTAGTACTTTCTGTCCGCTTCGTGAAGCTCCATGCCCTCTTCTTTGCCTGCTGCTCAATGCCATCTTCATGGTACTTCCTGCCCTTTTCTTGCTGCTCCAAGCCCTCTTTCCAATACTTTCTTCTTTGTACTTCATGTGCTCTACTTGGTACTCCATATCTTCTTCCAAGGCAAACATCATCTCACACTTTGCTGAGACAATATATCAGAGTTCTTCTGTTGCAAAACAAATAAAGCCATTATTCCAACCTTTGGATGACTGTGAACATCTTTCAGTGACAGAGTCACTCAGGAGCCACATTCTCTGATGTTTAAAAGCTGATAATCTGTCGTGTCCTGTGGAATAAAAACAACAACACATAGACACCTGGAGAAGAATTCTTTCATCTCACCTTCCATGTTTTATATCTATGAAAATACTGTATATAGATATAGCATTTACAGTGTATTGATTATTTGAGGTGTTGATGGAGTTACTGATCACTGTTTCAGACTAATGGAGCTGAGGAGTTATTGGTGATAGTTCTCAATGGGAAAGTCTCTGGGTAACTCTTTGGAAGTTCAGAGGTTTAAGTGAGATGTTTATCATTTATTTATTATTAATTTGATGGCTGTCCTTGTCTATAAAACATAATTATAAACGCTTTTAACTGCTCGCCAGTGAGTAAGGGATCATCACTCCTGTGATATGGTGAGAGAATAATAAAAAGACGGAAAGTAAAAAGAGAGAGCTGTAAAGTATGGCATGATAATAGAACCTATTAGATGTCACCTACGATACCCAGACGAGAGAATGAGACAGGCGACAGCTGAAAAAAGTCAGAAAGCTGTCATTACCTGCTCGTAAAAAAACAAACGAAAAAAAAGTGCAGACGCACACATACACCATCTCAGGTTGAAGTCTCAAGAAGATACTGATTACAAGACTGGAATGAAATATCAGCCATCTTTCCCAGCCATCTGTGGTTCTTCATTAAACTGTTCCCACAAAGTTCGGGACACTTACTTGTGTAGGACGTCTTTGAATGCGGTACAGTGCAATGTTCCATTCTCTTGACTTCACAAGGAGACTCAACCGGTTCCAGCATGACAAGTGCACCAAGCCATCTCCATGAAGATCTGCTTTACATTGGTTGGAGTGGAAGATCTTCTGATAGATGGATGGACAGACGGATGGACGGACGATAGATAGATAGATAGATAGATAGATAGATAGATAGATAGATAGATAGATAGACAGACAGACAGACGGATGGACAGACAGACGGACGGAGGGACGGACAGACAGATAGATAGACAGAAGGATGGACAGACAGACAGACAGACAGACAGATAGATAGATAGATAGATAGATAGATAGATAGACAGATAGATAGATAGATAGATAGATAGATAGATAGATAGATAGATAGACAGACAGACAGACAGACGGATGGACAGACAGACGGACGGAGGGACGGACAGACAGACAGACAGACAGACAGATAGATAGACAGAAGGATGGACAGACAGACAGACAGACAGACAGATAGATAGACAGATAGATAGATAGATAGATAGATAGATAGATAGATAGATAGATAGATAGATCGATAGATCGATAGATAGATAGATTAAATAAAAGCTAATTAGGATTTTATATAATTGAAGGGGTTGCTCTCCTAAACCCCACATTGTGATCCTAAAGACCACACTCCACACCACACATTTTTACAGCTTGCAGTTGACCCACACGAGTCCCACACGAACGTTAACTACAGCCTTTCTAAGGTTCTTTCTGGCACAGAACATCATCAGGGTTTCCAAAACCACAGTTACTACGGCATGTCTGTCACAGATTCACTGCTACTGCGGTTACGTTGTCATGCTTCTAGAATATATATTTAAAAACTCACTAAACTCAATTTAAAGGGAGAATAAGAGAGGAGCAGCGAGGTGCGGCATTGTGTAAACGTGTAAATCCTGCAAATATTCTTCATCATCATACTCCAATAACCCATTACATTCACTCTGATTTACAACTGTATTCTTTTTTTCAAACAGATATCATTAATGAGTCTGAAATCATGTCAGATTAGCTCATGTTGGTTAAACCTTGTTAGGTAGCCCTTGAGAGACAATACATTTTTGTGAACATGACTTCCTCTCAGAAATCCTGTCAGATTAGCACATGTTAGCTAGCTATGTTTAACCACAAGGAGTGAGAACCTTTATGAACAATAAAAGTGAGGTAAGCTCATGCTAGCTGGCTGACTAGCATCTGCAGTAAAGTTTAGATAAAGACTATACACTTATATAAACATGACATGAAAAAATCGTCTCAGAAAACCTGTCAGGATCTCTGAACGCCAATGACTTTTTCTTCCTGTTTCAGCCCGTTTTTGAGAATTGTGTGTTTAATCAATGTCGGACGCAATTAAATCACACAATTGTGTGTTTAATCAATGTTAAAACTGAGTGCTACAAAGCTACACAAAATTGAGTACACAAAAAAGTAACGACACGTCCAGGGTCGCCAACTCTTCTGCATAATATGGAATCGTCCCGTATTTAAGATGTTAAAGCAGCGTTCCGAATTAAACTCATATAGATCGCAGTTTTTCCCATATAATCAACATGTAGAGTAGAGAAGTGTATACAGGCTATACGTGCTGTTAATGTGTGCAATGTAGCGGTGTGTACAGTTGTTAAATTAAAGCGTGAACTTATATATGTACAAGAAATGTGTGTGTGTGTGTGTGTGTGTGTGTTCGTGACAGAGAGCTCTCTGTCATTGGGTGTTGCTACATTACCTGGATGCTAGCTAAGCTGAGGTTTAACTTTACAGTGAGTAGCTCAAGATGGCAACTAGTCCCCCTTTTGAAAAAAGAAAGACGAAAGAAAAAACGTCTACAGAAATATAAATCAGAATGAGAGACGGTGAACCCATGGCTTGGAGAAATCCGGGAAAATATGAACATGGCAAATCGTAAATGATGTAGAAGAAATGTTTCTGTAAGCCATGGCGGTGTTTGCGACATCAAACAACACGTGTCCACAGAGACCCATGGACAAACCCATGGTGCAATTTCTCCTGCCACAACACCTCCTCAGGCTGATATGGTAGATTAGTGTTTTAAATGCTGGAATTTGGTACAAAATGCATTTGTTGTATATGTACATACCAAATATTACATTTAATTATTGTGCATTTGAAAATTCTTAACACAAAGTATATGCTTTCTAGTTTGAATTTACCTGTTTAAATGTGAAATATAAACATTATAATAAAATAAAAGAATAAAATTGTACATAAGTAGGTTAGCAGAGATTCATTTTAGCATTTAATTGAAGTAAAAAAACAGAATTTTTATACACATACTTCATTGCAAGCACTGAAATGACGTACACAAGGTGGTAAAGTACAAATATTTTTCAGTGTCCCTAATAATGTCCCTCATTTTCCCATAAAGGATGAAGTTTGTCCCTTTTTTTTCTTTGCTGAAGTTGGCAAATAGTCACGTCTGTGAGAATGTGCAGGGATCCAAATCAGTGGGTGAGACGTTGGTCGCTCTGTAACGTGGGTCACGCCGCTGCTGAGGGCATGGAAAGGGAATCAGACATGTTCTATAAACTTAAACGTGTTCTGAGCTGTGACATTGGAAGTCTTGCGTATGTATTTATCCTTCCTGCGTTAGCTTGGGCTCAGGCCTGGGGAACGTCTCGGCAGTTAAGAACTGCAAAAGAAGTGTTTTTTTGGGTGGAAGAGTGCGGCCAGTCGTTCACCACCAACCCTGTGAGGCTCAATCGTTCCTCATCAGGCTTCATTCATGCAGAACACAACCAAACTGCCCCTTATTATCATTACTGACAATTACTGGTGGGATCGGGCTCACAAGCAAGAGAGAGAGAGAGAGAGAGATAGAGAGAGAGAAAGAGAGGGAGAGAAAATGGAGGTAGGGGAATTTTTTTATGGAATGAACAGAAAGAGAGAGAACAAAAGATGGAGAGACAAATTGAGAGAAATTAAGTAAATGATAGATATATGGATGGATGGCTGGATGAATAGATAGATAGATAGATAGATAGATAGATAGATAGATAGATAGATAGATAGATAGATAGATAGATAGATAAAATTATATTGGGTAAAATAAAGATGTAAATAGAAACAGAGAGAGAGAGAAAGAAGTAAAAACTAGATTGACTAAAAATGGAAAAACGTGAGGGTGGCAAAGAGAGAGAAAAAGAGAACTTGGCGAGAAGAAGTACAGTAAAGAGAGGGGAAAGAAATAGGAGGGATAGACAGATTGAGAGAGAAAGTGAGAATAAGACTACCTGAGAAAAGAAAGATAGAAGAGAAAGAGAGATGGCATGAGAAACAGACAGAGGGTGGATGAGAGAAAAAGAGAGAGATAGATAAAAAGAAGACGTGGGTCCATAGGAATATAGGAAAGGAACAGATTGAAAGATAGAGAAACAGAGCGAGGGAGAATCTGTAAAAGGAAGAGTGATGGAAATTCGTTAGGAAAAGAAAGAGATGGAGAGGAACAGAGGAAAAAGAGACAGAAAGGAGGAGAGAGAGAGAGAGGTATTTGTTTTGGAGAGAGGGTAGGAGATCAGAGGACAGCCAGCCCACACACACACACACACACACACACACACACACACACATTTTCAATGCTACATTTCAAAAACCCACGAGAAGCAGAAACTTGTCCTCTGAAGTCGTGTCATTGATGATGTCATTGGTGGCAGTGGGAAGCTGTTGTGTCTGTTGCCATGCTGACAGGGTCATGAGTGTGTGTGTGTGTGTGTGTGTGTGTGTGTGTGTGTGTGTGTGTGTGTGTGTGTGTGTGTGTGTGTGTTTACGGGGTTTACCAGAAAATTCCGTGCGAATCGAGTTGTGACCGAGTTCGTCATCTGTCAAAATGGCGAGAGTTCGGCCATCGTTCAATATCCCATTATTTACGAGTCATTTCTCAGCACATCTATCTATCTAGCTAATCCTTAGCTAGCTACGGCTAATCCTTTGCTAGCCTGCAGTGTCTGTATTGCTCGAATGCCAACAACCTTCTCACAACGGTTCCTTGTTAACATGTCAAAAGTCGTACAAATATGCTAGCATAATACGCTAAATCTGGCTGTGATGGGCAGTTTGGTTAGCTTTGATGCTAAGACTAATTGCAAATACACCTCTCTGTCTCTTCCAAGCAAATTAATTTAGCAAGATGCTAATGTTCCAGATACCTTTATCTCATTTACTTCTTTTCTATGTGCTAGTTGAGTCTATTTTTATCTCCAAAATCATTAGCTAGTTAATGTTCTTTATGTTCAACCTTTTCTTTTTTTATGTGGCAGAAACAGGTTTCTATATGAATCTTCTCCTCGCCCCTCGCTGTTTTCTCCATGTTCCTCCATTTTTCATTCTGCAGCCTATCCTGTGTTACCTGTCCAGAGCACTCCTGGTTCAGCTATTGGTTCAGTTTAGCTATTGGTGCGTCAGTAATAATGGTCTGTGGGGAAACACAATGCTCCGTGTGTGGTTAAATGGACAAAACAAATTAATATGGTAACGTTTTTACCAACAGTTCTGACTGACTTTTTCATCGCTAGCAACCATTAGCTAGCTTACCCTACTCATTACACTCAATCATTTACAAAACCTCTGAGGAGGAAAAATGCCTCCAAAGTCCACTTAATTCTGCTTAAGCATTGTTCCATTTCAATTGGATAAAATATGAATATGTGCTACCAAGCTAAATTCCCCTCAGCTAGCTTGTTCTTGTTGCTTAGCGACTGTGTTAGCTGGCTAACTGTTGGAATCCTTGTTGCAGTATTGTTTGCTAGGGCATTTGAACAAAAATATTGGCATTCTGAACCATTTTTTCCACTTGTTTCTGATGATCACGAAGATACTACTTCAATATAGATAAATCAATTTCTCAATCAATGATAAGTTTCAATTACAAATAATTAACCCAAGCATTCAAAACGACATTATGCATGATTTTTTTTTATTGTCTCTACGTTCCAGATAATTAGGAAAAACACACTAATTAGCTAAATCGTCTTCCTCAGACGCATGCATTTCCTTCGCAACAGTATTCCTGTGATTGATTTGAACTACTTGATCTGATCTGAAACAAATCAGGCCCGAAGCTTCTCCTCATCTTCATCCTGCTGTTTGTAGTGTTTCGTAAGAGACTCCGTGCCGAGTCTGTCCCTGTGTGAGACATTTCGAAGGCATGGAGTATTTTGTCCTCTGCAGCACATCTTGATCAGATTAGCGTTAGCGGCGTGCAGGAAGCCACAGAGGGATCAGGCGGCTCGTAAGACGGGTGTTTAGCAGTGGAGAAAAGAGACAGGACATTGTTTGATATGGTGCGTTGGTGTTTTTTTTCTTTTTTTTGCTCAATAAAATGACGTTCAGAGAAAAAGAGACTGAAAGAGTAAGAGACGGAGAGATGAGTGGGCTGGTAGCCAGCACAGGGCTTTTCTTTTTCTTTTTCACACAGAGCCAGACTGAAAGAAACATGACAGAGAGACCGATCTAAAAAAAATAAAGGCCTCTCTCCCACGAGGAATTCCACAGCTCTTTTTTTCCCCTTCCTCACTCGGACTCTTATCCTCCCTCCTTTCTTGCCTTTCTTTTTTTCCTGTAATTGCTGCCTTTCTGAAAAGACAAAAACCACTCTGTAGAGGGACAGTGGCCGGCGAAGCGCAAGGGTTTTAGACAGACCCGAGATGGCAGTCGGAGAAACTCGACGGATCTTTTGAAGAGAAAGAAAAGACGCTTTGTGTAGAAGCGGAACGTCACCCGTGTTTCAGAAGTAACGTCCCAATGCAAACACAATGTCCTCCGTAATGACTAATTTCCACAGCATCATATTGGGGGGGGACTCTCAGAGACCGACAGACAGAGATGCAGACAGACAGAGACGCAGACAGACAGAGATGCAGACAGACAGAGACGCAGACAGACAGAGATGCAGACAGACATAGACAGACACACAGACAGACACAGAAACACAGGGAAATGGAAACATGACCAGACAGACAGATAGACACAAAGAGACACAGACAGATCTACAGACAAAAAAAGACTGATAGACAGAAAGAGAGAAAGGCAGAGACACAAGCAAACAGACAAAGACACAGGAAGACATAGAAAAAGACACACACAGACAGACACACACACAGACAGAGACACAGACAAACAGACAGACACACACAGCTAGAGAGACATAGACAGACAGACAGACTGATATGACAGTTAGACAGAGAACTGTATAAATTGTAAATAAATGTAGGAAAATGTAAAAGTTTTTGAGTATTTTATATTTTGTACCTGTGTGAATTGACTGTGTGTTTGTGTGTGTGTGTGTGTGTGTGTGTGTGTGTGTGTGTGTGTGTGTGGTGTACAAGAGAAAGAGAGAGATCAGTTTCAGGTCATAGATGTTTGGCGTTCCACAGTCAGGCACATGAAAGAGCAAAGAAAAGAGAAGATTGTGTGTGTGTGTGTGTGTGTGTGCGTGTGTGTGTGTGTGTGTAAAGAGCAAAGAAAAGAGAAGATTGTGTGTGTGTGTGTGTGTGTGTGTGTGTGTGTGTGTGTGCACGTGTGCGTGCGAGCGTGCGTGTGTGTGTGTGTGTGTGTGTGTGTGTGTGTGTATGTGTGAGTGAATGAGAGAGTGTGTGTGTGTGTGTGAGTGAGTGAGTGAGTGAGTGTGTCCATCTCACAGCTATAGATGGACTTCTAACACACTGAGCTGCTTATAACTAGAGTAATGACCCCTTACACACACACACACACACACACACACACACACACACACTCTCTAATAATCAAGTAATCATTTGGAGAACGCTGAGAGCTTATCTCTCTCTTTCTCTCCCTCTCTTTTTATCTCCTTCTCTCACATTTCTCTGTTACTCCCTCTTTCTCTCTCCCTCGCTTATTTTCCTCCCCCCTCCCTTTCTCTCTTGTGTAACAATTATCGAATCAATTCCAAAAATAACTGAGTCCTAACAGGCCTGAAATTGTCCACATTCGTGGTTTATCCAAGGAAACAAGTCTGGTAAGAACGGCTTTTTCATGTTCCTGTCGATGAGAAATGGAATAAAAAAAATAAAACAAAACCAAGAACAACAACAAGCCATGTAAACCTGAATGGTTACTCGATTACAGGAATCCTTTGGCCTGAAATGAGATACACAGCTTTCCCACTGAACACAAATGCTGTTGCTGAGTCCAAAAAAAACCCCACAGTGGCTTGTAGGTGGGTGTGGAATCAGTATTTTCGAGCTTCACCACCACATCCAGGTCTTCAGGGACGAGGTGGGACTTCCTGTCACCTATAAAACACTACAGTGTTATGATCTCAGAAATTTAAATCAAGTCGCTGAGAGTATTTTATCCACACCCCCACCCCCCCACCGCTTTAGGCTCCGCCTTCCAGAGTTTAACGATTGGATTGCGGCGTGACGTGATGCGACCGAGATCTTCGTGGAACGATTGTACGACTTTGTTCTGTAAAAATAAATTAAAAAAAACAAAAAAATGTAAACGGAAAAAAAAGAATATGTTGGAATGTTTTCCTGATTATGTCTTTTTGTGCAAAATGAAAATTTTTTGTAAAGGATTTTTTAAAGCCACACACGCAGTAATCCCCAATACCACCGGACTCCTTGTCATCCCCAAGGTCAGATTATCCATCATGAACAGGTCAAAGAGGTCATTCAGTGTCAAGGCCCCAGAGCTCTGCATTTCTCCACGTCTGTCTTCTCTTTCCTCCATTAAAAAGACGTGATTAACACCCACCCTGTCACTCAACACCGTCCTCTTTCCTTATCCTGTTAGTCCTCCGCTTCACCAAGTGTCCCCTGGGATTCTGAGCAAAGGCACGACTGAAATGATCCCGATCGAAATCCAGGTTTCTGATTGGCTGATCCAGGCTTTGGTTTTTAGAGCAGCGCTGTCAGGAGTGTGACTGGAAGGAGGACCTGAATGCAGGATGCATTTGGAGTGCAACTGGAAGTAGCAAGTGAGGAAAACCACAATGTCTGAAAACTTACGAACATTTCTACAGGGTGAAAAAGAAGTGGCAGGAAAAACACTGGAATACCAGTCCAGTGTCAGAATACAGTCAACAGTGGGCAGATACAATCAGATCCAAAACCCAAACATTCCACAGTCATAACCAGTATCCAGGGTAATCCAGGTGGAACAGGGATCAAGAACAGGAGTTGGGAACAAGAACCAGAGCAGAATAGCAAGAATAATCTCAGGGACATGAAATAATCCTGACAGGTGCGGGTTAATGCGACTGTACATGTAATATTAAAATGTTCTCGTCGCTATAGTAACAGGCCATTCACAGAGATTCCTACGCCGAGTGCCTGGCTGCTAATAAACGCTTTCTAAAACGTGTGTAAAATGATGATGTGGCGACGCTTGTTCAGCAGTTATAGAAGGAGTCTCCAGTTTCAGTGCTTTGTGAAGGTCAGAAATAAAGGCTGTATTTCTGACATTTATGCTGAAGATCAAACAAGTCACTTTCCCCTGGATGGATGGATGGATTTATAGATAGATTTGTTCGCTTCAGACCAGAGAGAACTGATCCAACGGGGAAGGAGACGTTTATTATTTTCTATCAGACTGGGGTCAGAGAAAAGTAGGAGGCGTGGCCTCAGGTGTGAAGTCGGAGTCATAGGCGGAGCTTGCAATGATTCTGGATGTGTTCAGGACGCTGGTGTTCAGAGCAAAAATCAGGACTTCCTGCTTGTGGTGTGGTGTTTGTGTAAGCGTTTGTGTCGTTTGTCTTAGAAGTGTGTATGTGTGTGTGTGATAGAGAGAGAGAGAAGAGAGTGAGAGGTTGAGAGACCCCATGTGGATAAGTCCATTCAGACTAATCCTACAGGAAAGGCGCCACTACGGACAGCTGTTCTGAGTTAGAGTGAGAGAGAAAGAGAGAGAGAGAGAGAGAGAGAGTGGTGTTTGTGTAAGCGTTTGTGTCGTTTGTCTTAGAAGTGTGTATGTGTGTGTGTGATAGAGAGAGAGAGAAGAGAGTGAGAGGTTGAGAGACCCCATGTGGATAAGTCCATTCAGACTAATCCTACAGGAAAGGCACCACTACGAACAGCTGTTCTGAGTTAGAGTGAGAGAGAGAGAGAGAGAGAGAGAGAGAGAGAGAGAGTAAGAGAGAGAGATAGATAATGAGATAGTGAGAGAGAGAGAGGAAGAGATAATAAGATAGTGAGAGAGAGAGAGAGAGAGAGAGAGAGAGAGAGAGAGAGAAGTAAAAGAGAGAAGTAAAGTAAGAGAAGTGAGAGTGATCGAGAAAGAAAGTGAGAGAGAGAGTGATTTCATAAATCATTATAAATCAGTGTGTGTGTGTGTGTGTGTGTGTGTGTGAGGGAAATGCAAGGCAAAAAATCCAACAAAAATTTTGGTGTGTGAGTACTGCATCATATATATATATATACTGTACATGTGTGTGTGTGTGTGTGTGTGTGTGTGTAGTCCATGCTCTACCACTTCCCTCATGTTTCCCTGCAGCACTCCTCTGTAGTCTGTAAAGATCACAGACGATCACCTTTCTCAGCTTCATCAGCAGCTTTACACTCACAACACCGACCCCCCCATAGAAAAAAAAAATCACTTCCAGCCGTGTGAAGAAGTCGAGATCGAGAGGGTCCCCGGCTTTCTGTTACACTTCTGATGCACTCATTAGTCCAGATGGAAACTCACAAACGCCTGTCACTCGGGTGGTCCCCTCAAGGGTACGTGCTTTCCTACCTTTAGTTAAAGGATCTAAAGGATGTAGCCTACTTTTAAAACTCATTTAAGGCACATAATTGAACACTAAAGAGCACTCTCGAACCTTTGAGGTTGCTCTTACATTGTTTGTACCTTCAGGATAAATGAATTACCTGGATGCTCTATGGTACTTCTTTGAAAAACAGTTTATGTAGCAGAAAAGAATCGTGACTGCACTCAACCTCGTGGTGTCCTGCCTGAATCAATCCACCTTTTAATACCATCATTATGATACAACGTCTATGGAAAGCATCAATGTTATGGAGAAACGCAGTAGAACAGAGCGCCACATCACACACAGGAATCTCATACAGTGAAAATGAACGCCATGAAGAAAGCAAGAAACCCAAAGAACGCAATGCAACACTTCTCCTTTCACTGGAGCCACAACTGCACCTCCCGCATACATCAGAGGCATCGACCGCATGAACAATTTCTTCTCCTCTGTCAATCGTTGCAAAATAAAAAAAACTAAAAAACAACCAGCTATTAAATCCACTTGAATATATTCCATCTTGTGCAGTTTGCTACAGATGTGGTTTGGGAGCTCTGACTAGCACGCTCTCTGACCGTCCAATCGGAGGACATGAAAATGCTGCGGCTATCGGATGCTTGCTGGTTGGTCCCGGTTTCGCAACTCAAAATCTGATTGGTTAAACTACAGCTTTAAGAAATATTAACTATGCTACAAGCTTCCACACTGCCGATTCTGAAGGCCTCACGGCAGATTCCTTAGACCCCAAAAACACATGATGGCTGAAATCTGATTGGATAAAAACTCCAACAGTAACAGAATGCAACTGAGAGAAGTATATGAAGAGAAGAGACTATATAAACGTAAGCCAGTGTTTTTGAATCCTAATGCTGTTCAGGAGTTCTAAGGCAGGAGATCTTCCACATTTTTTAAGGATGGAAAGCAGATCTTCATGGATCTGACTTTCTGCACAGGGTCCTTGTCATGCTGGAACAGGTTTGGGTCTCCTAGATGAAGCTAAGGGAAAATCTCATGCTCCAGCATCCTAAAGAACATCTTATACAATTGAACCATAGAGTATATCATAACTGTCATTTCATTAAAATACCGAAATACTGGGTACTGGGTACGAACTGGGACAGAGGAACGAACCATGTTCGCTGTACACCTCCATGCTCGTGTTCATCCAAGATTTTCCCTCAGCAAGGAAAAGAAATGAAACAGTCCACATGACGCCAGGGTTAACATGTTTCAGCAAGTAGCATCAAATTATATGATCGAATTCAACTACACATGATTCGGCTTGACTAGCGGTTACTGGGCTGGTTTTTAAACACACACACACACACACACACACACACACACACACACACACACACACACACACACACACACACACATTGGACTTGACCAGGCCCATCTAACTCATGCATAAAAATGTGACAGTTTGAGGAACAATTTCAAGATGTTGTCAGATGCACACACATAACAATACGATTAAATCGTGTGTGTGTGTGTGTGTGTGTGGGTGCATCTCATTTAGGCCCATTTTTGTTTGTTTGCTTAAGACTTTGGGGAAAGAATCACACATGGGTGTAATGGTCAGGGGTGCACATACTTTTGCTCTTATGTAAAGTGGTGCAGTGTATACAGTGAAAATATTTGAACATCTTTAAAGTTACCAGTAAACACACACACACACACATACACACACACACACACACACACACACACACACACGCACACACACACACACACACACAATAATTTCACACTGAGCATGACCATATTCCTCATGCATGAGAACTTGACGTGAAGTGTGTGTGAGGTCACTGGAACATAACGACACGTTTTTTTTTTTCTGGGTCTGCGTGATTGAGTGGACGTTCACTAAAGTGGCCCGTTTGAAACACGACCCGACAGGAAGCCTTAACTGACCTCGGTGCAACGCCGTAGTGGGAATCGGGAGGGTCGGCGGAATTCCCGGCGGGTCGCTCATGTTTCGAGCTGATTAGCGTGAGCTAATGACATTACACTTAGGAAGGTGGTTTGTCAACCGCACTCATACACAGACACATATACATTTAAACACACAAACCCCTCCCAACATAATACACAATTTCTCGCTCAACGTTATACCCTAGTTTTGTATTTAAGCTCATTCGCGGGGATTACAGAAACCACCCCTCTTATAGCCCCTCCTCCTGCCCTGTTTTACCCCGAATTCCAATCGGCCTGCTAATGAGGCACATTGACAGGGCTGGCTCGGGATGATTAAACTCATTGCCTGCAGGGGGTGAGGGGGCGGGGTTTCACATCTTGATGGACATCCAGGGTAGATGGGTGAAAAAAAAAAGGAAGCAAACATCAAGTTGACATCAACTTCAAAAGAAAAACGATCACGCATTCAAAACGTGTGCCATGGGAAAGGTTCGGCTCCTGTCGTTCGTTTCAGTGAAGGGTTCTCCTGGAAATAAATGGTGCACCATTGGAAGTATCCAAGCTCAAATCTGCATTTTAACCAATCAAGGATCTCAAGGATAAATGCTGTATGATAAATAAGAAAGATGGATTCGTATTATTAAAACGAATAACTCATGTATGCATGTACTTTAGCGAATTAGTTCGGTTTTTATCTTTAAATAAGGCTACGAAGCCATTGATAAACCTCGGGCAATGTTTTGAACTATGGAGATAAATCAATAGTTGGTCAGCTGATCTGTTTACTACCAAATCAAACTTGGAATGATGTAGATTGTAATATTAAGTTGCCAGGCTTTACAGTGTAAAGCTACATACAAATGTTTATATATCGAACAATTTTAGTATCTTCTCAAGGAACAATACTACAAAAATTAACCTCTATATGAAAGATATATTTTAGAGTACTCAATGTGCAGCTTGTATAGCAGTAAAGATTTACTGTCCTCTGAAAATATCTCAACATACAGTCATTATTGTCTAAATAACTGGCAACAAAAGCGACACCCTCAGAGAACATGTCAAAATTGTGTCCAAAGTGAGAATATTATGTGTGAGCACCATCGTTATGTAGCACTGCCTTAATCCTCCTGGGTGTGGAATTCACCAGAGCTGCACAGGTTGTTGCTGGGATCCTCTTCCACTTCTCCATAATGACATCACGGAGCTTCTGGATGTTGGACACATGGCGCTTCTCCACCTTCTGGGTTCAGGTCTGAAGACATACTTGTCCACTCCATCACCTCCAGCTTCCTCAGCAAGGCATTTGTCATCTTGGTGGTTTGTTTGCGCTCATTAATATGTTATATAAATGCCGTTACTAATAGGAGGGCATCATGTTCTACTTCAGAATGTCACAATACATGTAAAATCCATGTTTCCCTTTATAAACCGCAGCTCCCAAGTACCAGCAGCACTCATGCACCCCCAGACCATGATGCTACCACCACCATGCTTGACTGCAGGCAAGACGCAATTTTCTTGGTCCTCACCAGGGCGTCACCACACTGGCTGGACGCCATCTGAGAAAAACAAGATTATCTTAGTCTCAGACATGGTTCCAGTAATTTATGCTCTTGGACAGGTCGCCTTCAGCAAACAGCTTGTGGGTTTCTTAAATTGGTTCTTAAAATGGGTTTTCAATTGCCGTATTTATGTGTATTTTGGTGATGATTATAGTACAATGTTACAGTATATCTATACTTTTTTATATACTTTATATCATTATCTTAATTATGTACTACTGTACTTTGTACACTATACACTGCTTTATACACTAATGCTATATATATATACTATATACAATTATTCTATATTACTATATACTACTATATAATACTGTATACACTAATTCATGCTATATATTATTATACTTATTACTATGTACTACTATACTATATGCACTATTTACTTCTATCTATATTACTATTCACACTATATAATACTGAATTCCTGGTGGGATAGATCTCAAGTCAATCCCACCACAACACCAGCACGACAAGAGTGGGATATTTGTGTAATCATGCAAACCCCTCACACCTCACACACACTCTTCACCCGCTAGCCATATGGAAAAGGGTACCGAAGCGTTCTGGCCCTGACATCCAGTTTTGCTGCAAATCATTCGACTTTTCAGTACAAAGGGATTAGACTATCACACACACACACACACACACACACACACACACACACACACACACACACTCGAATGAACACCTTCACTTGAACCTCTTGTACTAATAACTGCTTCAAAACCACTAAATGTCGACATGGACAGTATTTATTATTATACGGACAATTCAATCACACTAAAACACACATTTTCGTTTTATTGTGTGTTGCAGTCGAGCCACTTGACATTCGTGTAGACGTGACCACACCGACAGCAATGACGTGCTCCCGGAGTTCTAACGATCACATGCTAACCAACAACAGAGATTAACTCAATATCTTAGTCTATTATTAAATCTAATCGTGACAAGAAAATGTTACGCTGGCAGCTGTACTTCTAAAGCACTCATATTAAAGTCTCATATAACACCCTTAAACTCTGAAACACAACACACACACACACTTACACGTATTCATGGGAAAGGACACATCCTGTATCCACTAGTTGGTTTCAGATTGAGGCTTATCAGGTTAACATTTTTCATCTCTCTTCTGTCAATGGCTGCGTAGGTTCCCACAGAGGTGGAAAGCCCCGCTCTAGCATATACACACACATACACACGCACATACACATCAACTCTACACCATCTTCGCACTCTAGCCTCGGGGGTGACGAGGGGTCACACACTCTGTAACCTTAATTGCCCTGTGACCCCAGTGTATGGAGCTGTTGCATGAAGACATTGGGAAATCATGGCTAAACTTCTAATTTAAGTAAATGTGTGTGTGTGTGTGTGTGTGTGTGTGTGTGTGTGTGTGTGTGTGTGCTGTAGAATTATACAATCCCTCCTTTTTTTGTTTAAGGGAATAACACGATAAAACAATTTCAAGATGATGGATGTATATATGTGTATCTATTCGTGTGTATATATATGTGCATGCATGCGTGACTTTGTGCATGATTGGATTGTGTGTGTGTGTGTGTGTGTGTGTGTGTGTGTGTGTGTGTGTGTGTGCGTCTTATTGAGGCCCATTCTGGTTTGTTCCCAGTGATTCTCGTTTCCCCCCGCTGCGGTCCAGATGCGCGTTTTGAACTCCGCTGTTGTCGCCGGCTCATGTTTCCGAGTGTTTATTGTTTTCTGCAGGCAGACAGGGGGAATAAGAGGGAAAGAAACAGAGGAAGAGAAAGAAAGAGAGAGAGAGAGAGACAGAGAGAGGGAGAGAGAGAAAGAGAGAGTGAGAGATTGAATTCTCTCTCTCTCTCTCTCTCTCTTTCTTGCACACACACACACTTTTTACAGGCTAAACATGGTCAACTCACGGCAAACTTAAGACCACATCCATTAACTACTCAACATAAATTCCCAGTGTTGTGACCCACTTCGGTCTCCATAAATGCTTCTGGTTCACTGGCATACAGCACAGTAACATACTACTATATAAAACTATACTGCTACTATACAAAAGTCTTATATACTACTATATACTACTATAAACTGTAATGGCATACTGGGTTCTTCAACATTTTTCAGGTAAATGACCCCCTTAGGCGATAGAGACATGGGGCAGGGACCCCCAAATACTAAATGTGTCAAACATAACCACTGATAATAATAGAAACCAATTATATTACTCTAATTCTATTATGTTAAGGCAATTAGAACTATGCTCTTGTTGTATATATTATTACATTATTAAATATTTCAAAAAAAAGATTAATGCATCATAAACCTATACTTTGCAGTTTCAGACATTTATACATTAACATGAGTTTTAGGTTTAATAGAATTTGAATGTAATCATTATAATATTTTTTAATTAAATATTTTATCTTTGTTGTTTTTACCGATGTATATTTTTTATAACGAAAAATTCTTCATTCAGCGTATTATTGTTATATTATTATGTAATATTATTAACGTGTAATCAGTTGACCCCATGCAGTACTTCGGGTCATGGACCCCTGGTTGAAGACCCATGCTCTACACTGCTATTATACTTCTATGATGCCATATACTAATATATTTGCTACTATAAAATACTGCTATATAACATTATACTATAATATTATATGCTACTATATTACTATATTGCTATATACACCTATATATTATACAATACTATATTCTACCTTTAACTAATATATTTTATCCTATATACTGCTAAACACTACAAGGCTATATTACCATTTACCTACTTTATAATTATACACCATTATATACTACTATGTTATATTACTATATACAATTATATATTATACAATATACATTAGTTTATATATATATATAGAGAGAGAGAGAGAGAGAGAGAGAGTAATACAATACAGTTTTATATATAACTACAAAATATTATTATATATTACCATATACTACTATACTATACTATATCCTATATCCAATATACTTTATATACTTATAAAGTAGTATTTGGTAATATTGTTTAATTGTTTATAACAGTATAATATGAAGTATAGTGTTATATACTACTATATAACACTATACTTCATCCTATACTGTTATAAACAATTATTCAATATTACCAAATACTTCTTTAGAATTATATACTGTTATATACTACTAGGCTATTTACTGTATAACACTATATAATGCTATACGTCGCATTATACTGCAATATACTATATACAATATGTATATATACTATTATACAATTGCGTACAACTATATGGATGTATAAATTACATTACTGTACAATAGTATTTTATATATGAATGTATACTACAGTACAGTAATATTGTAATATGGTAATAAGTGATTCATGCTGACTTATTTTTATGCTTTTTAACTTTTTGAAGTTGATAACCAGTGGGTATTCGTATCTTAGCTTATGATGGCTTCCCCTGGTTTTTCTTGTCACTTTTGGGCGGGGTAAAATGACAAATACAAATAATATGGCTATTTTCTGAATCTGCAATAATGCTCTCAAATTCATAATACTGAAGCTTTTTCTGCAAAAGGCAAAAAGTAAAAAAAATATTGAAGGAAATTAAAAGCAAAAAGGAAGCAGCAACAAAAGCAGCCTGGGCTAGGGTTATATGAGAAGGTGGATCAGTCCAGGTGCCATCTTTTTCACAGTGATTACTGAACACCATGCAAACAACAAGCAACGTCAGCCTCCTGATTGGAAAAACAGAAAAGCTTTAGCCCTATTGCTAGTAGATCACAAGCTCCACACAGTCATTATAACTAAGAGGGCATTAATTGCTGCTATATGCAGATAGGGCAGTTAGCATTTTCCTTCTGGTACATTTCAGTTGCCCTGTGATACCGCGGCTTAATGTGTCTCGTAAAAGCCTCCGGAGTTGGTAGCTGTCACAGCGGTCTGAGAGAAAACGGGGACTGGTGAAACGACCAAATTAGGACAAAACAGGGTGAATGCCAAAGGAGAAAAGTAAATGAATGACACTGATGGTATGAATACTGGGTTAATACAGTAGTATGTGGTTTGGGTGGTTGACTACGCCTTGTTCCCATTGGGCAAAGGCCAACAATAACAAGTTCTTCTCTGCACTCATTAACAGTGTTTTACTGCATTCCTAACCGTAATTCACATGCAGTAAGTGTAACCGTTTTAAAAAAACTCCTCAAGTGCACAGAATCTCTTCAAAACATTGATATATTTATCAGTGTTTAAGGCCTATGAGGTGCCTTAAACACTAATAAATATATCAATGTTGGAGTGGAATCAATATCAATCAACAGGAATCAATAGGTGGAGTGTGACATTTTCTCACCCAAGTATACACAATTTATACTTCAGGAAATATTCATTTGTAAGTATCTCAAGGGTCTATTTATTTGCCCTTATCCAAAGCAACTCACATTTATCTCATTCATACAACTGAGCAACTATGGGGTTTAGGGCCTTGCTCAGGAGCCCAGTAGTGGTAGCCTTGTGTGGATGGGTTTTGAACTTACACCCTTCAGATCCAAAGTCCAATGCAGTAACCACTAAGCTACCACCTCAAAGGCCCAGTAGTGGCAGTTTGGTGGTGCTAGGATTTGGATTCACAACCTTCTGATCAGAAGTCCAACATCTTAACCAATGAGCTACCACTTCTCAGTGTTAGAAGTTGGTTTATCAACAAGTACCCAATGCTTGAGGTATTTGTGGCTGACTGGTCTGTTTTAGAATGTCTGCGATGTTTGATGTGTTTGGGTTTCACTAGCCTAGAAGCTTTGTCTATCTAGGCTGCGTTGGTCCAGAAAAGCTTATGAAAGATGTTGCACAGTAATGATTTATTTTGCACCTGGAGGAAAATATGAAGTACTGCCACATAGTAAAAAAATTTTTTGATTTGTAGATTGTAGATAGATGTTGTGGAGATGTGTTAAATTTCGTTCCGCCACAAGGGTGTTAGTAAAGTCAGGTACTGATGTATGTGAGGTGAGGAGGCCTGGGGTGCAGTCAGCATGAAACATTATCCCAGAGGTGTTAATAGATCTATAGCAGGAGAATTCAAACCCATGAACACCATTTCTTCATGGTGCTGGATTTGTGCACAGGTGCATTGTCATGGTGGAAGGGAAAATTTCAGCATCCAAAAAATGTGGAAAATTCTAAAAATCAAGTGTCCCAATATTGTTTGCATACGGTGTAGCTGACATTACGCTAAATATTGTATTGTGTAATCAAAGCAGTTTAAATGGTTCTTCTTTACATGATCAGACTAGTGGCAATAATATGCAGGGAACGGTGTTTGATTTAGTGGTCGCAAATTTCATCATAAATTTAGATGTATGAAAAATAAAAAAACATTATATTTGAGAAAAACAAAAAAGAGCCCATGTATTACCCATAAAGCACTGGGGTGAGCTTTTACAGCACAGTTTTTACAGAAACGGCAGCAGGGTAATTTATTCAACCACAGAATGTTAGTTAGTTGAAGCTAGATGTCTAAGATAAGATAAGATAGGATATACCTTAATTCGTCCCACAGTGGGGAAATATCTCTGTTACAACAGCAAAGATAAAATAAATGTGAATATATAAAAGAATACAGACCTACTATAGTATACAGTATATACACAACACAATGTATAAATACAAATAAGAAAAAGTCTCCTAATGTAAGCGTCCTGGTAGCTCGCAGTCCATCCCTCAAACACACAAAACAATAAAAATGTATCAGTTTTGTTGACTTCTCTCAATACAGCTGGATGTTTTGTTATAACGCTGGAGCATTAATCTTTATTTCTCGAACTGGGAAAACTCAGCGCTCCGTCTCTGACCTGGCGTTCCTGTGGCATCGCGTTTACATTGTTGTATGAGTGTCGATTGAACAAATGCGCCTCCTAGTACCCGTGTGACCCAGGAAGGCCGATCCTACATTGTCTTGTTGTCCCGAACCAGTTATAAATCATAAGCCTATAAATATGGAACCATGAGACATCTGTCTTTCATAACTCTCAGACATGTGAAAATTGTTTAACTTTAATCAACTCATCGAATCCCATCGCTTCCTTCTGTCCATGTTATTTATTACTTATTGTTATTTAAAAAGTGGGATTTATTCAGCTGTGTCATTTTTACATCTTTGATGATGAGAAATGTACATATTCTCCGCATAAAAGAAACACTGCTGTTGCATCAACTAGTTGTTTCATTGTCTAAACGAAATGTTTGGCGAGGTTTTAAACGCATACAATGTTTCCCAGATCGCAAATTTGGCGCTGCAGCGACTTGACAACACACCAAGAAAGTACTAGCTGTCTATTGTGTTCAACCCACATCCACTTTTCCTGCGACATCCGACGTCTTCACTGATGAGGTTCAGCTTCAGGGACGTCCTGTCGTCTTTTCTGAGGGTGGCCATATTGGACAATCGGAATCACTTTTTCTTACTTTGCTGCATCCACGATGCACCTCCTAATGCACCTTTTTGAGTGATGCAGAGGAAAATCTACCTTCACATATTGGATTTTTTTATCCATCCACTTTCCTTAACCATAACACCCATCTCTGAGTCATCAGGAACACCGAACTGTATGTGAAATTTTTATAACTGAGGGTTGAGTGTCTTGCTGAACAGTGTTGCTAGGATTTAAATCCTAGCAAAACCAGTAGGCCAAACACTGAACCCCTCACTGCAAACCTCAACATTGATGTACGTGCGATAAACAGACATTTAGTGCCTTAGCCAGAACCACCAATCTGAAGGAATCTTACTTTCATATTCACCTTATTTTTTGGCATGGAAAAAAAGATTTTTGATTCCTATCTATCTGTCTGTCTGTCTGTCTGTCTTTCTGTGAAATACCCCAGGTTTTCTGCTGAAAAGTTACGATAGGATGCAAAAGTTTAAACTTGTGTGTGTGTGTGTGTGTGTGTGTGTGTTTAAGTATTTGCTGTGTCTGGCTCCTGTCAAGCAGTTTCATCTCCCAAAGCAAAGAGACTTAAACAGCTTTAATTAATTCTGTTTTGTCCCCAAACAACCTCCAGAGGCTGACACAATGTCGGTGAGCTAACAGCAGCCATGTTTTTGCTTTATGCTGCCAAGGTACACGAAGAGAGAAAGAGAGAGAGAGAGAGAGAGAGAGAGAGAGAGAGAGAGAGAGTAAGAAAAAAAGAAAGAAAGAAGTGTGTCAGACACTCGACTTTACTTCTGATCCAGGCTCGGGTCCTTATTCTCCTTAATGTCTAGTCGTAAGGTTTTTCAAAAGGTCAGAAGTTAATCCTGCATTAACATTTCATTTTGTTCGTCTGGCAGAGTTTTTTTTTTTTTAATCTAGGCTGACGTACTAGCGAGGAAGAATCCAGCCTGCTGGCATCCCTGCTAGAAGATCACCCATTTCCATTTGAGATCATTTGCAGCTGTTGTTTATAGCAGAAACATCTTTTGAAGGTAGCGGTTTCATTCCTGGAAAGAAAACTCATTGTACCACACCATACAGTTGATTTCTTCACATGGGCTTGCTAGTTTATTGAGAGTGAAGGTGATGTTCATCATGAACAAATCATTTATCTCTGTGTAAATGTCCAAAGGTTCTGGCACTGTCAGATAAATTCCCAGGAAATCGTGATATCCAGTGTCCCTGGATGTAATTAATTGCCTCCATTCCTTCCATATTCTAAGGAAGGTGGTGGCTCAGTGGTTTGGGTTACTGACCAAAAGGTCGGGGAGGTGGTAGCTTAGTGGTTGTAAGTTCAAATGCCAGACACACCGCATTGCTCTGGATAAGGGGATCTGCCAAATGCCTTAAATGTAAATGTCTGGGCTTTAAACAAGCTGCCATTCTTGGGCCCTTGAGCAAGGCCCTTAACCATCCATGCTGTATCATGGCTGACTCCAGCTCTGACCCTCTAGGATTTGCGAAGGATATGTAAAGTACTTGACAAATAAAGGCTCTTCTTCACCTGAGATGATAAACAGCCCAACTGACCAATGGCGGGACCCAAATTAGCAAAAGGGAATTGAAACAACATGAATAGACAAGCAAAAAAATACAAAACTCAAACAGCAAAAAAAAAAACCCACCCCCACCCCTGCTATAACTCGGCCTGCCGTGCCTCACACCTAACCAGCAGAATGTCATCACTTTCCCATAACGTAGGTGGATTGTGAAAGAATCATAATTGTATCATCTTTGCAACTGCAGCACTTTTTTTGATATTTCACAACGTACCAAAGGGTTTGTTTTTGGGATCGTTGTGCACAGCGTGACTCACTGTAACCATAAAGGTCGTTGTGTAAATCAAAATATACCCCAGATTGGATTCTGTCCTGGTGTCTTTAATACGCCACACTAGGTAGCAAGAAAACCTATTGCATGCTGACACGTATTCTAGCTACGTAAACGGTAAGGTGGTGTAACCTAGTTGATCTCGTTCAATTTGAGTGATTTGTTGAGTGTTGTTTGAATGTTCTTACACCAGGGTCTCGTATGAATACTGGATTGTGATTGGCTGGAAGGAGTTCAGGGCGGAGATCAGAGTGTTGAACACCCAGGTAGAATGCAGGCAGTTTGATCAGTGTTCTAAATGAAGGTGTTTTTACTCATCACATGGACACCTCACAGAAAATTATTTCTTCGCATATCACAGCGAGGTTTGGAAGCAGGGGCCAGCCATGATACAGCGCCCCCTGGAGCACAGATGATTAACCACCTAGCTACAGTACTACTTCCATTGCTTGGCTGGTCGTTAGAATTATTTATGCTGATATTTTATTGAAAAAGACAACTATAATAAAAAAAAAAAAAAAACTGAGAAAAATTATAAAGATCTCTTTCAGATCACAGAGAGGTTCACACTACAGCAAAATGGTCTCTTTTTACACAATAGTACTTCATTAAACTGTAACATTTTCACGTGATGAGGATCATACACCAGTGTGTTTTCTTTTCACGTGCCCGTACATCACTGCGGTACTTCAGTCCCACACAAGCTCTGCTTTACATTTGAATTCTTACAGCTTTTGAATATAAAAATGGCTGTGGTATCTTGCTGTCTCGCTAAACCATAACTCCAGAAGCCCAACTCATTGATAACAGCATTTGTTGACAACGAATTTCAATACCGATTATTATGGATTAATTGTTGCAGCTCTAGAGGAAATAAAGAAATTTGTTAAACTACACTGAAATAAGTAGAACAGTTTAGTACTGTAGATCATCTTCAGAAAATTTTATATTAAATATAAAACACACATTTTTTCTATTTATTTAATTTAATCAGTTTAATTTGTGTTGTTTTTATTTGATTATTCGATTTAACCAATATAATAATAAAAAAAACATTGACTTGCATGAGATTTATTTGACACTCATTTAAGTGTAATAAACATTTGATTTATTTGATTTTGATCAAATATTATTGTATATATTATTTAAACAAGCAGGCATTTGATTGAAAATTGTAAAAAAAAAATGTAAACTGTTCAAACTGTGTTAATAAAAAATTACAAGCAATTTGAAGTTTTGCATTTCTTCCCCCAAGCTGTAACCGAATTGAACCGAACCCTTATATATTATATATATATATGAGGGGATGGTAAGATTCAGCATTTTACATCGGTGCATGAGCATTGAAGGTAACAATGTGGTGTCAAAACGTGTGCATCAGAGACAGTTTGTTTTTTTGTTTTACGATGCATTGTTTTAAACAAATTTGCATTGTTAAAAAACACTTTATTTATATAAAATCACTAGTAGATGCTTTTAGATTTATTATTTACAAAGCGACCAATAAATTGTGAGCAATATTTGATGTGTAGATCGATTTCTCGTCGCTAAACAGTGTCTCGAGCGCGTTCTCTCAGCACCGCCGCTGCTACGTGAACACGACGTATCACAGCTCTACGGAGGCCGAGGCGTGTCCTGAGAGTCACATACAATACAGATTAACATGGCAGAGGCAGAGCTGTAACTTCCTGCACACAGAACAGGATCCAATTGTACAGCATCCTTTTTTTAACGTTGCATCGTATTGCATTGTGGTGAATAGAATTCAAATAGAATCGCAATGGGGTGAATCCTTTGGCACCGCATCTGTAGCTGCGTCATATGTCAATGTATAAATCTTTGATGTATCGTAACGTTGTCTATGAATCTCGTCAGCCTCAGTTATGGAGATGCACATTCAATCGACATTAAAAAAAATGCTTGTTCCATGAATTCCTTCTATAATTTCCCATATACTGTAGCTAGCACACATTAAAACTCTACTGCTTTTGCACTGTGCAGTCTTCTGCACACAAATATTTATCTCCAGTGTGAAATAAAAAAACACAAAGAAACACGCCGTGGCTGTTCGACTACATTTATGGGAAAAAAAAATAATAGGTACATTGTTCCAATTGTCAGTTTTGGCCGTACCTCTTTTCTCCAATGTTTGATGATCGCTCGAAAACCTGATTTCTATTGACATGTTAGCGTTGCTGATTTAACGCGCGAGGACAGATCGGCGCGAAGGATTTCGAGTGCAAGGTGACATGCACACACACGCTCAGTATTGCAGAGGGTTTAATCATTAGGAGTTGGGAAAGTGGAGGATTGCTATGAGGTCAGACCTCACACCTGTTCAAGCATATACACACACACACACACACACACACACACATACTGAAGTAGATGAGCCATTAAAGGCCTCTCAGGTTAGTCATAAACTCTCTCAGTCTCTCAGAGAAGGTTAGAACGTAACTGCCAAAGCAAATAAGGCGATTAAATAAAAGAGCATGGTTATAATTTATAATGAGAGTGTGAGGTGTAAAGGCAGAAAAAACACACAGGGAAATAAAGTGGGTCATTATCGCACCGAGGCTCATCCTTCAGCCCATGACGAGGTGCCACAAAAATCAATCTGCTCTTCTCTTGCAAACATGAATGATCACAAGCTAACTCTCTCCCTAAACACACACACACACACACACACACACACACACACACACACACACACACACACACACTTCGCTCTCAAATTTTTCTCACCGAAGCCACCCAGTTGCGCAACTTTCCTGCTAACACGAGTGTGACACGCAGGTCAGAGAGGAGCGGCTGTGGGAACCTTTGCACACGTTCGGCATGCAAAACACTCTTTCAACTTCCAGCAGCACCGTTTGGATATTGTACGGTCATAAGGAATACGACCAGAACAGAGACTTGTGACATATGTGAAAACTGAATGTCTTTACATAAATTCATTAATATTTACCTACCACAATATTCTTTTGACAATAATGTCCTCTAAAAAAATGTGGTGTAAAATCTATTGGTGAGGTCTGGAGGCCACTTGCAAAAGATCCTGGACCATTGACTGATACACTACCATCTGCTTTACCACATTACAACCTCAATGTACCTGCACACACTGTATATATTTCTTCTGTGTATATTTACCTACCTACCTACTTACCTTCAAGCCAAAGGATTCAAATATACACATTCTTGGTTGATTTGGAAGCCATCTTTTTGTTTTCTCCGGCTGAGTTGTTACCTTCTGGCAGAGGCAACCAGGCTCTGAGCCAAAATATCCAAAAGCCATCCATCTTTAATCTTTACAACAATGATCCACTACATTAATATATGGTTTTACCATCTCCAATTGAATGTTGATGTTCTCAGGTAGGGCAATTTTTTCTCTTATTCAACATGGTTAGTACCTTAAACTGGACGTTTATTGGTACCCTGATTAGATGGACCTTAATGTCAAGTTTTACTGATTCCTCTCTCTCTTGCGTATGCCCTATGTGTAAAATGCAACGCATCACTTTTTTTTCCCCCAAACCTCTTCATGCCATAAAGGGTTAAAATAGAGTTTGTAAGAGATTTTATTTTGCGCCACTCCTATGCATCGTGAGCGAACAGGTCAAGGTGAATTGATTAATCATCATACAGCAGCAGCCATCGATGAAGCCAAACAGAACAGCAGCATGACTCGGAGGATGTGCCGACCCATGCATCATGTTTTGTTTTGCTATGACTGTCCAAAACCGATCCACCCTGACCTGTTTTGTTCAAAGCCGCAAAATGTGGGAACAGCGTGAGAAAGAAAGGAGGTTCTCATGGGATAAAAGCATGGAGAATTCAGATTCCTTTTTATGACTGTCATATTTTCTTGGCCTTGTCACTAAAACTTAGACATTTTATAATTTCTTGTCAACATCAAACGTGTGATTTTTTTTTTTTAGAAACACAAGCAAATGAACTTAAAAAAATTTGTTTTCCAGAATAGCAGGAAGTGTTTGCTGCCTAAAAATGCAATTAATCTGGCTTAAGGGCGCTTCCCAAAACGGGCAAATTCATATCATGCAACCTTTTAGTTTTTGTCAGAGTTCCTAAGTTATTTGCAAATGTTTTGCTATCAATCACAATTAAGATGTCAGGTACAGTGTGTGGTAAATTAATAACTTACATATTTCTCTAAATGTGAAAATTCCCACAAAGTTTAAAAGCTGTGTTGTTCACCAGAATCCCATGTGGAATGTAATTTGGTTATTTCTTGTTTAGCCTACTTAGCACTGCATTTGGGTTCAAGAATAAAAGAAGAAAAAAAAATAGTGGTTCTTTGGTTTCCTCTTGCCTTCCAAAAACATCAAGCTACACATGCTACTCTTAAGATCTCCTGACCGGTTCTGGACCTGCCTGATCCATCCTGACCGTCCTACATTCTTTTGGATATATTTCTTATCACTGGAAAACCACTCGCTGCGGCTGAAGATGCCTCCAGCATGGACAGCCTAAAGATTCATTGGATTATAATGTTTGCTAAACACTTAGGGATTATGAAGTTGGCTTTGGCCTGCCATTTATCCAAACAGCTTTGCACTCATGTCTTCATCGGTAAACAGTTAATAACCCGAATTAAATAAACCTTACGTTGAAACTAAAATAAGTGTCCAGGTGCACAAAGCCAGCTTTGTGAAGATATGGTTTACATGGGTTGGAGTGGAAGATATTGAGACCCTCAACCTCAACCTCAAAAAAACTCCAACTTGGTGCCAGGACCATCTTCAACTTCAATGGATTTATACTGCATGTTTGTATTGTTGTTAATTACAATTTAAGTGGCACAAGAACAACATTTGCCCACTGTGCCCCACCCCTTACACCCACCCATCCCTTTTCACCCCCTCAAATCCCACCCCTACACCTCCCCACTCTTGATTTCATTCCAGTCTTCTATGACAGGCAGCAGAGGAATGTGATCTGAATGGTGCAATAGAAAAAGCATTTCACTGATGACATTGTGGATTCCTATGGCTCCGAAACACAGCGTCTTTGGAAATTCTTACTGAAGAACTACTCACTGGGGGATTTTTCCCCCTTTCATTTCCATCCAATTCAGAGCAGCTTGTCATTGTTAAAAAAAATAATAATCCATACTGTGGGCATGTTGGATGATGGAGGGTATTTTGCTGTGCTATTTACTTGATGGTGTTCTCATGGTTTGAATGTTCAATCAAATTTCTCTTCTTCTTTCTAGTTTCTTGGTTTACTTATTAGTATATAACAATGTTCATTATTGCTCCCCCATGCTGTTCAGGGGCAAATCCTGGCTCAGGCCCAACTGTCAGTGGGACGATGTCCTGCTTAACACACTGTGATTCATGTTTTTGGCTGCAGGCGTTTCCCAGCACGAACGGCCTTTAGGCAGATCAGACGGTTTTCCAGTTGGTCGAGCGAAATTAGCTGTGTGGAAATGCTTCAGGCGAAAAATCAGATTGGATCTGAAGCACACTAGACATGGATGGACTTTGTAACACTGCTTAATTTTATTTAATTTTTTTATGTGAAACATGAATCAACGAAATTGCAAAGCTGTGTCGTGACTGGTCAAACATCTCCGTATAAATCTTATCATTCCTCAACAAATCTCGCTCTCCTTCTCCTGCTTCTTAATTCTTCTTTCTCAAAATCCTTTCATCAATCCTAATCAATCCATTCTTTCCCTTCTTTATCACCCTCTTCCCCTCCTGCTTCCTATCTCTTCCTATCTCAAGTTTTCTCTTCCTTCACTTTCTTCTTTATCTCTCACCTTAATTATTTAATCCACCTTTCTTTCTGACCCTTTTACTGCTTATCTCCAAAACCCTTCCCATTAAGTTTTCCTGACTTTTATCTCTCAGGAATGAAAAGACCCTAAATATCCCAAATAAAGCTCTTTTTTCCACCCTATTCACTCCAAACGGTGTGTCTTTCTCACATTATACCCTTCCACTGTTGTCTCCAGTGAGTGTGGTGTAATTATCCACAACATCAGTCTCGCCTAGATGAGGAGGCGTGGCAGGGGGAGGGGGTGGTTTTAGGGGGAAGGGGATTCCCTTTTCAGGACCAGCTCTATTATCTATTCATAGGTCTTCTTTAAAGACAGCAAGACACAGCTGTTCCAATCGTAGGATAAAGACCACTGCCCTACCCCTTCCCCCCACATGCACATCTCTGGTTCATAACAGACTCCCGTCACTGCTGCTCCTTTCTCTCACCATCGTTTTTTCTGTCATTCTTCTGTCTAGTTCTGCAAAGTGGAGGAAATGGGTTGAGGAGGATCTGCACCTCAAAGGAAGGGGGTGGCAGATGTGTCAAGCAGCTCAAGCCAACTGTCCTTGCAGATGTGCCCATGACTGCAGCTCCAGCTATGGGATAACAGCCTGGTCCCAGCTGATGAATAATATATACACATCAGTGCTTATTAATTGGGCTTTGAAAGATCAGGAGGTAATTTACTCACCCAAAGGGAAGTTCATCCATCTGGCTGACAAATGCTTACCTTTAAGACTTACCTGGAAGATACTTAAAGAGCACATCGTTTTAATACTGTAGGAGTTTCTGTGACTGGCTTTGAATCGACTACTCGTTCTCAACTCCACACTCATCAGGGAGGAGAAGCAGTATATGAACCAATGGAAGTTTTTCTAGCGCACCAAAGAGCTCGATCAGGTTATGCTGCTGTGTGTTTTCATTTCAAGGTTGTGTGCAAGTGAAAGAAGCGGACTTACCTAATGCCGGGTGGACGCTGTACGATTTCTAGGATGACGTACACACCGATCACGAACATTCACCTGAAAAAAAACCTCGCACTTGGCATTTCCCCTGGATTTTTGCGTGTCATTAACTCCAACACGATGTCTTGTCTAATGTGTCTTGATTTATTAAAAAAAAATGATTTTTAATGTTCCTGTTCGATCGCGAAATTTCCTTGAACGAATTTGCATTTATGGAAGAACGTTTACACCACATAAAACAAAAATCCAACAAATTTTAAATATTCATTTTAAAGCTTATAATAACATCAAGGCTAATGTATTTGCAGCAATGGTTAGCTTTCTATTTACAAAACTTTCATTTGGACTCAATGGGGACCTTACATTTACATGTGTGGCATTTGGCAGAGCAAGTCTCTATCATTAAATATATTCTGAGGCAGGTTTATTAGAAAACCATTAAGAATACCATCGAAACACTCTGTTGGGAATTAAAATAGTTGGAAAGCAAAGTTTAATTCAAGAACCTCTGGAAGATGTTGGTCTTTTGACATAGCCTATAGGCCACTAGAGAAATGGAAGTTGGTTTACCTCAGTGCCAGAACAGGGAAGAGTCTAAAAGCATCCATGTACCTTTTGAGATTGTGGAAGCGTTCTTTTCCTCACATATCCCAGCTTGTTCAGAACCTGAGGTCGGCCATGATACAGCCAAGATTGGCAGCTTGGCGATACCGGGCTTGAACCCCCAACCTTTTGATCCGTAACCGAGCAAGTTAAGCGCTGAGCTACCACTCCCCCATGAAGAACAGGTAGCATAGCATTGTGAAATCTCCATAGGTCGTGTACAGGAAACAGAAGTGAGTAGTCTACCGCTTGACACTTCTAGTACGTGTCGTTCGTTCTTTCGTCACGTGACTCCCATAAAGGCTATGCAGTTATACTGTCTATACATATAATTTATTGGAACTATAGTCAAAGTTTGTGTATGTAGATGTGTTGGGGATCTGCTTATTGCAAATGTAACATTTTATTCGGTTTCTGACAGAAGGAACAAAATGAAACGAATGATTTATTTCGAAGTCACTAAATTGATCCGATTTCTTTCTGTCACTATTTTGTTCTTTAAGTTGGGGTTTTTATTCAAATGTAAGAGTTAGACACTGAAAATTGTGTATGCTAGTTAGCTTGTTGTGTTTTTAAGGCACTTCATTCAGAAAATGAGGCTGAATAGTAATAATTAAGCCATTCATTTCTTTAATGCTTTAAAGACTCCTTTTTTTTTTAGTTTTAACCCCAGATTTAGGTTATTATTAATATTATCTACAGAAATACTCCCACAAAGCGCGCAGGTGTCTGAGGTAAATCTGAGGAAACCGTGTAACCATTTCAATGACTGATAGGTGGGTCACGTGACGCGTATTCACACGCTTTCACGTGTTCAAAACAACAACAGAAAAAAAAACCCACAGGAGACACGAAACCTGTTTCTTCTAATCGCTCGTTTCCACTTTCCCCCTCCAAATTTCTCGTCCTTCATACTTTCATTAATAAACATCAATAAATTGCGGTTTGTACACTTACTTCAGGCTGCACTTCAAACCTTCCCCTAACCCCGTCTCTCCACGCCACGCCCCCTTGATGAATATCGCTGAATATTCATGAGGTGCCTGTTTAAATCACGCCTCTCGTTTTTTTCCCTCCTCCCTCCACCCCGCCCACTTCTCTCTCTCTCTCTCTCTCACTCACTCTCTCTCTCCCTCTCTCTACTGGACGGTATAGATAGATAGATAGAAAGCGCTCTTTCCCACAGCCGGAGAGGTTTGATTGTTTTTTCCGCTCTGCAGTCCGAGAAGAAGCGGAGAACATCGTGGAAACAACCAGACCAAAAAAGAGGAGAGGAGAAAACTTTAAGAAAAAAGAAGGGCATACATAATAAGAATAAGAAGAGGAAAGAAGATTGGTGGATAGAGTGGCTATCTTTTTCTATCTATCTATCTATCTATCTATCTATCTATCTATCTATCTATCTATCTATCTATCTATCTGTTTATCTATCTATCTCTGGACGCGTGCGGAGGAATTTATTGTCGTTCGCCAGGGGCTCACTGACTTTCAGGTGAAGTTTTGGGGCAGCGGACGGGAGGAAAGGCGGCACAATGCGGAGGTCGAGCTCCACTTTCACCGCCGCCGCCTGCCTTCACCTCCTCATCCACTGCTTCTGCGTGAAGGTGAGTCCTGTGCGCAAAACCTGTGCGCAAAATCTCCGCGTTTACCTGTGCGTAAAACATGCGCGTTTTCATGTGCGTAAAACATGCGCGTTTACCTGTGCGTAAAACATGCGCGTTTTCCTGTGCGTAAAACATGCGCGTTTACCTGTGCCCTTACCTGTGCGTTGATCTGTGCGTAAAACATGTGCGTTCATGCCCCTGGAACCCCTAACGCACGTTCCCAGGGTATGTGCAATCTGCACAGACACATGTCCTCTTTTTCTTTCTTTCTTTTCAAAGTGCGTCATTTCTAATCTAGTTGAACTTTTCTAATTGCGCACCTTCCCACCAAGTTTCTCCACCAAGTGACCTCCTCAGCATGACCATTAAGAACCACATATGTACCGACCACCCTGTCAAAACACACACCGTGTATATACACACTTACACACACACTCAAAAAACAAACTAAACAGCATCTTTTACTCCGTATTTTGGATGATCTCCAGAAGCCCTGTTCGCAAAGATTCCTGAAAATGTTCTCAACTTTCACTGTCTCCTTCTGCGTCTAGAGCTTCGACTGATCCAAAAAAATGTTTTTGTCCCACACTCCTTCTATTTGCGGATCCCTGAGAAACTTTTGTTCGAGTGCTTTTCGAAAACCTTTTATTGGTGAAAACACTCACTTTTATTGGTTGAGCGGTTTCGATGCTGTTTTGAGAGGAGAAAGAGAACTCATTCAGGTCTCATGAGAAGGAGAGTAGAATCGCTTCAAATGAGAGTGGCTGCAGAGATTTCTGAAACATGCATGGAAAAAAAAAGGGAAAAACACAATTCCTCCAGAGCCTTGAGAGCTTTTTTTTTCAAGCGTGCGCCACAAAATGCATTTCGTAATGTAATGTAATGTAGGGTTTCTTTTCTGTCAGCAAGAAAAACATTTCCCATTGGAGAAAACAAATGATGTATAATTTTACTGCATTGTTCCAGACTCCTCTTTAGACCGTTTTCAGGGTATGAATGACAAATATAAGTCTGTTGGACATCCTCATTGTCTGAGAGGCTATAAGTGTCCTCGAAACCATTCATTCGATCTGTAAAATAAACGGTTGGAGTGTTCCTTTAACAATCGTCTTCCCTTTTCCCGTTCTGTCCAGCTGTGTGAAACATCAGGCCATTTCGAGTTGCGCGTGCTGTCGGTCCGGAACGTGAACGGCGAGCTGCAGAGCGGTTCTTGCTGTGACGGCACAAGGAACGCAGCGGACAAGAACAGATGCACGAGGGACGAGTGCGATACATATTTCCGCCTCTGCCTTAAGGAGTACCAGTCCAGGGTGACCCCCGGTGGGCCATGCAGTTTCGGCAGCGGGGCGACACCGGTGATCGGCGGGAACGTGGTGCCGGCGGCAAGCCTGGAGGAGAACGACAAGGCTCGCATCGTGCTGTCGTTCAGCTTCGCCTGGCCGGTGAGTTCTACCTTAGCGCCTCGATATATAACCTCGATATAAACACGTCCAAACAGTTTATTTGTCGAAGTTTACTTCTTGTACTCGCATTCCTTCCTTCGCTTCCTCAACGGGGTTGTTTTTTTTTCCGTGTGACTTCGAAACCCAACATTTGGGAATGCCTCGACACCCGAGCGAAGAGGAAGTGGAAGAAGGAGGGGTTGCTCAGGACAGTAGATTCGCTATCAGGAACCGTTATCGAGATCAAAGTCTCGAACAATGACGCCTCCTGTAAACAGTTTATCAGCTGGTGTCCTCCACTTCTAAGCCCTGTGTCATCGCACACAATGGGGACCTGGAACGTGGCGTATTGATTTCCAATAATCAGGCGATCCTCAAACAATTCGAGCGGTCATGTGTTGTTTTTTTGTCCCACCTCCTCCCCCCATTCGGTCGGACTTGTCTCTTGTCTGGTTCATGGTTCTTGTCAAAAGTCCTCAGATATACCAAGCCGACTCCAAATACGTTCGTATCGGTTATTTTTAAGATTCTATAAGATTTCAAGTTCCTGAATGCCACGATTGTTCGTAGTGTCGTGTTTTACTTTCGCGACCCCAAAGGGCTTCGCTGTCAATACCGGGTCAGACCAAGTCAAGTCTGAGGGGGCCAATTAGACCTTGTTACCATGGCAGCCATCCTTCAAAACCTTTTGCCGTCCCCCCCTTCTCTCTTTCTTTTTTTTTTTTTTTGCAGCCGTCTGTCTGTGGAATGGTCCGGACCAGCTCCAAAAATTCGTCCTGAATGGAGAATAATTAGACATTGTCATCTTGCATGCTTTCTTTTCCCTTCAATCCCTACCTAGCAATTCCAGCGGCGGTCTGACCCTCGGCACAATGAACCCAACAAAGGGCTGGGTTTAGAAGGGAGCACAGCGGGTGTGCTTGTGTGTGTTTTGTGTGTGTGTGTGTGTGTGTGTGTGTGTGTGTGTGTGTGTGTGTGAGAGAGTGTGTTTTGATCCCCATGTTGTACTTTTTTGTTTTGCATCATCAGCAGTGCCTAGGGCTTGTGTGTTTAGGAAGCGGTTGCGAGGAAACCGTTCTCTTTAACAGTACACCAGTTTTCCAGTTTTGTTTTATTATTTCATTTTTGGATCGCGGTGGGGGGCGGGGGCGGTTGGGGGGTAGCGGCTGTGTCGGTTGGCGAGGGTTTTGGAACGGTGCGCCATCGGAGTTGTTAGCTCAGGGAGTTCCCAGTTACTCAGTTCGGATGCGTTGTAGCCAGGAAATGCCTCAACTCCGAGAACATTTTATGCACAGCGAACACGGGGTGACGTTATAAACCCCATCTTACAGGTCCAGAACAATCTCGATTTCATTGAAATTGTCATGGCTACGTGGGGTTTTTTAATACGTAGCTGTATATGTTAGCGGGAAAATTTCTCACAGATTGTGCAAATGGGTCGAATTAAGTGAAGTCGATTTGACATATGTGCCAAACGTGACCCGCCAAGAGATAAAACATTGTCGGGAACATGGAAATTCTGTGCTTACGTTTTACCTTTTGCATCCAATAGTAAGTTTGTATGGATTCTGATGACAATCCATGAAATGGTTGCCAGAGTTCCTTATGAATGTTCAGCAGTTTGGTGGAATACTGTGGATTTTTGTATGGAACATACCAGGAGTTTCTTAAAAATTTGTCTAATTCTCAAATGTCACTTACCAGCAGTTTGGTGGAATTCAGTGTTTAAAAATTTGGTGAAGTACTGTGAAGTATTGAATGGAATTTTCTGCAGTGTGGTGGAATTTTGTGGAGTTTTGTATGGAATGATCTGCAGTTTGGTGGAATTCTGTGGAGTTTTGAATGGAACGTACCGGGAGTTTGCTGGAATTCTGTAGAATTTTATTTTGAACATATCAGCAGTTTGATGGAATTCTGTGGAGTTTTGTATTGAATGGTTTGGAATGGCACTCAGTAGCAGGTTGGTGGAACTCTATGAATATTTGTATGGAATGTTCTGCAGTTTGGTGGAATTGTGTGGAGTTTTGTATTGAACACACCAAGAGATTGATTGAATTTAGTAGATTTTTAAATTAAACATATCAGCAGTTTGGTGGAATTGTGTGGAGTTTTGAATTGAATGTTCTGCAGTTTGTTAGAATATTTGTATGGAATGTTGATCTGGATATTTTTGTATGGGACATACCGGCAGTTTGGTGAAATTCTGTAGAGTTTTGAGGGAATGTTCTGCAGTTTGGTCAAATTCTGTGGCGTTTTAAGGGAATGATGTGCAGTTTGCTGGAATTCTGTGCAGTTTTGAGGGGATGATCTGCAGTTTGCTGGAATTCTGTGGGGTTTTGCATGGAAAATCCCACCGTTTGGATGCAGCTCTGTTTCTTTTACATGTTTTATTGTCAAATTGTCACAAATTAAATATGCTAAATTCTGCCTTTGTATAGAACGTTCTGCATTATCTCTGGACTCTGTCATGCCTATGGAATTCCAGGCGATTTTGTAAAATTCTGTTTTACAAGGGAGTTACTGAAATCCCATGCAGTTGTGTGTTCATTTGGAAAAAATATTACACTTCCATGCAGTTTTGTACCACTGTATATGGAATGTACCACAATTCTGGGACATTTCTAATGAAATGAAATTCTGATTTGCATGGAATATACTGAAATTTCTGTGTGTTTGTCTGGAACGTACCACAGCTCCGTGCCATTCCTTCTATGGAATGTATCAATTATTGCCAATTGCACGAAATTCCAATTTGCATGGAATGTAACAGGATTGTTTGGACGTGGATTCACAGATCTATGCAGTTATTGGTGTGTGTGTGTGAGTGATTTGTAATGGAACGTTCCACAGTTCAATGAAATTCCAATTTATATGGAATGTACTGGAATTCCATGCAGTTGCGTGTTCATGTGGAACATACCACAGCTCCTTGCTGTTCTCTGTAAGGGACATTTTATAATTCCAAATGATTCCATTGAGAAAAACCCAATTTATGGACTTGGCATGCATATCTATATGCAGTTGTTCGGGTTTTTGAATCCTGTGTACCACAATGCCGTCTTGACACGACACAATTCCTTGAAAGTAAACAATTATGAATGGGAATTGCACCCTGGAATTCCATGCTTTCTTCCACAATATATAACGTTTTTTCACGTGATCCTGACTGGATGAAAGGTGATACAACTGCAAAAGCGTCGTCCAGCTTCTGTTCATGCCGGCGGGAAAATGTTAAAAAGCTATTTCTAAAACAGTGTGCAAGATGCGAGCTCGTATCTGCAGACCGAAAACGTGTAATATGGATGTCGGTGTGTGGACGATGTCCAGACATCCCCTGTTTTATGAGCAGCGTGTGTGTGTGTGTGTGTGTGTGTATGTGTGTGTGTCCCTCCTATTAACTCGACCATTCGTGTGTTAGTGCATGTGAATGTTTTTGCCCCCATACACTGCCCCCCTAAATCTCACCAACCACCCCCCCCACCCGCATCCTCAATCCGAACAGCTCTACTGTGTTTTCTGTTCTTTGTCTATGATCAGTAGAAATGGCTGATGTGTGTGTGTGTGTGTGTGTTGTGTGTGTGTGTGTGTGTGTGTGTGTATGGGTCTCCATTTCGTCCTGAATTAAGGGCTGAAATGCTGTGTGTGTGTGTGTGTGTGTGTGTGTGTGTGTGTGTGTGTGTGTGTGTGTGTGAGTATTCCATTCCCGGCCACCAGCGGCTGTATGTATTAGCTGTAAACAATAGCGCTGGGCACAGGGCCGGGCGGATTAGGGTGAATAAAGCCTGGTGGGTCACACACACAGTGCGGTGGGCCATGGAGAGGCGACAGGAAGCTCAGGAGGACTTTGTGCTGAAGAGGCTAGAATGTGTTTTGTGTGTGTGTGTGTGTGTGTGTGTGTGTGTGTGTGTGTGTGTGTGTGATTGTGTGAGAGAGAGAGAGAGAGAGAGAGAGAGATTTTCACTAGACCCAAATGGGTGCATACAGTTCATGAGAGTGTGTGTGTGTGTGTGTGTTCATATGTGTGTGTTTGCCTTCTTCTTTTTCGCTTTTTCATTCTTTTAAACTCACTGTAATACAGTGTAAGGGAGAAAGAGAGAACGCCACTCCTCCTCTCGCCTCTTTTCTTCCATTTATTCGCTTTTTCTCTCGTCTCTCTTTTTCCGTTCAAACCCCCGACCTACACTCCTCCGTCACGTCACGGTTTTCGACGCGTGAAATTGTCATTTCTTCCCACGAGCTTTCAGCATCAGTCGCAATGTTTTCTTTGTCTTTTTTTTCATTACTCACGACCCAAAAAATAGGAAAATTTGCAGCTTTCTTATAGGACAGGAGTCGCTTCAGAAGCAGACGATCCGTCTGATTATTCCTGTCCATCTAACAGAAAACAAACTCATTATTATCATTAATAAGATGATGATGATGATGATGATGCTTCAACCAGATTGAGAAGAATCTCTTTCACATGGAAGTTCTTCTTAACTCATTCTGTCCGGCTCTGTAGATGTTTCGCTTCTACGATTGTATCCCGTGTTGTTTTATATCAACACAACGTCGGGCAGGGCCGCAAAAAAAAACCCCAACTCATAGTTTGCCTAGAGCTGCGAAATATCTAGTGGGCGGGGTCTCGGCGAAGGGGCGTGGCGGCTTCGACTTCATTTCTCGCTCTCGTACCCCTGCTACAGCCGGAGCCCATTACCCACAAATGGGATTGTCCGACATGAGCCTTGTGTTAGGCTGTACCATGCTTTGTGTGTGTGTGTGTGTGTGTGTGTGTGTGTGTGTGTGTGTGTGTGTGTGTGTGTGTGTGTGTGAGGATGATCTACTGCAGTATTTCATTGAGCTGTGCTACGCTGAGAGGGAATGTGTGAGAGCTGGAGAGAGTGTGTGAAGCGAGGAGAGAGGGGCTACACTTACCCTCTATCTTACACACACACACACACACACACATAATCGCACACACTATCCACTACTCCTAACCCACACACACTGGCCCTCCGGCCCTTGGTGCACAATGCGCTTGCATTCTTTCAGAGTCGCACACACACACACACACACCCACACACACACCCACACACACACACACACACTCTGCTGTGTGTGACTTGTGTGTGTTATCTGATATTGGTGAGAGAGACAGTGGCATTAAGAGTGACAAAGGCCTTCAAAAGCAAGCCGCTACCAAGGAACCCCTTGAACCCACCCACTCCCCAACACACACACACACACACACACACACACACACACACACACACACACACACACACACGCTTCCATGTTCACAGACTAACTTGGTTTTAACTGCCTGCTATAATCAGAGAGAGCAAAGAAAAAGAGAAAATAAAGCAGGAACAGGCTAGTTCACTATCGCCCCGAGGGGTTTCTCTTTCTCTGAGTGTGTGTGTGTGTGTGTGTGTGTGTGTGTGTGTGTGTGTGGCGGGGTGGGGGGGGGGGGGGCAAAAAGCCAAAATTGATTGGCTTGGGAACTTGTGTGTATGTTACTCCACACACACACACACACACACACACACACACACACACACACACACACGCACACACACAGCTGTTCCCAGATCATAGCTGTTTATATAAAGTTTTTGTACCTAAAACATTTTACTAGAAAACTTTTTTTTTCCTCTGGAATTTTTGTTTCGGAATTCTTCTTTCATTTACAGAAATCCTTCGTTCACTTGCGGGAATCTGGGCTTTGCATAGCTGAATTTTCCCAAACCCTTCCTTTTTGCATCTGGAACGTTGTGTTTGATTTTGGTGATCCAGAGTCCGGGTCTGCAAAATCTTTTTGGTGTTTCCGGAATTTTCCTCAGATCTTCCTCTTTTCCAGAATACTTTTCCTCAGAAACCCTTTCCTTTCGTTCAACCAGGATTCGTTCTTAGCGCTTTTGGATTTTTTGCATTTAATTCTGGGATTTATCTTGTTTTATGCCCTGGGAATCTTTTGGTATGCCTTGGAAATATCTTCTTTTCCTTAAGGTTTCCTTTGTGGCCTTTCCAGAATCTTGTCTTTGCGTCTGGAATCCCAGGATCCCAGGATCTTATGATTTGGGAATCTTATTGTTTTCATTACAGAATGTCATCTATTCCTTCAGGATTCCTTCATGGACCTTCCAGAATCGTGTCTCTGCATCTGGGATCCTTCCTCCACTCCCTGGATTTTATGTTTTGGGAATCTCAACCTTTTCACCACAGAATGTTGTCTCTTCTTCCAGGATTTTTTGTGGCCCTTCCAGAATTTTGACTTTGCATCTAAGATCCAAGGATCTTCTGTTTTGGAAATCTCATCCCTTTTAACCAAAGAATGTCATCTCCTCCTCCAGGATTCCTTCATGGCCTTTCCAGACTATTGTCTTTCTCAGTCTCACATCCTTCTTGAGACCTTCTGATACTTCAGGAAACATTCTTCGGTGCTTCTTTGATTCCGGAATACTTCCTACTCTATCTCCCCCTACTTCCCAGTTTCTTTTCAGTTCTCCAGAAACTCCTGAAATCCATTGTTTGGTAATCGTGTCTCCGCCTCGAAGGGATCCTTCCCTTTTTGTTTTCCGGAATCCCTTATTCCCTCGTGTATGGTTCCCTTTTTTGTTGATGCAGTGATTAGGAAAGGAAGAAGCCAAGGCAAAAGAAGCGAGGAGTCTGACTTCATTTGTATTAGGTTTTAATGTTTATATTTTTGTGTTTGGAGTCGGTGTGTGTGTGTGTGTGTGTGTGTGTGTGTGTGTGTGTGTGTGTGTGTGTGGTGGGGGGGGGGGGTGTTGGGGGGTGGGGGGGTGGGGGGCGACCATGTAAACGATTGAAATTAGTCTGCATGTCCATGGTGCATGTTTATTCCAAGATATACTTAATGCTTGATATGAAGAGTTTTAACCTCTCTCTCTCTCTCTCTCTCTCTCTCTCTCTCTCTCTCTCTCTCTCTCTCTCTCTATCAATCTGTCTCTCTCCCACTATTTTTCTCTGTCTGTTTCTCTCGGTCTCTTTTTTCTATCTTTCTTTTTCTGTTTTTATCTCTCTGTCTGTATTTTGCTCCTTTTTTTCATCCTGTCTCTCTCTCTGCCTGTCTTTCTGTCTCTCTCCCTTTCTCTTTCTTTCTGTCTGTCTGTCTCAATCTGTCTGTCTGTCTTTCTCTTTCGTTCTCCCGTTTGCTCACTCTGTCTCTCTTTTTGTCTGTCTATGTCTCTCTCTCTCTCTCTCTCTCTCTCTCTCTCTCACAGAGGTCGTACACGCTGATCGTTGAGGCCTTGGACTTCAACAACGACTCGAGCACAGGCAGTAAGTGTTTTTTTTTTTCCCCTTTTATTTACTCTTCTCTCTCCAGATAGCGGCCTCTCTGTTCTTCCTCCTCGTTCTTCTCTCCCTCTCTCTTTCACACACACACACACACACACACACACACACACACACACACACACACACACACACACACTTTTCTTTCTCCCGCTCTCTCTCGTTGTTTCTCACACACATAATCACTGAGTAAACACTGTGGGAATGGAAAAACATGATCGAAATGCTGAGGCGGGCATGAACAGGAAAATGGGAAAGAAAAGCGAAGATGGGCCGCTGAATACAGTTTTGTGTGTCTATGCGATAGTGTGTGTGTGTGTGTGTGTGTGTGTGTGTGTGTGTGTGTTTAACTCTTCCATAAAAATGTTTTGAAAGGCTGATGACTAAGAACAGGTGCAGGCAGCAATTTAATAACAGGATGCTCGTTTTCTACACAGTGCACAGTGTGTGTGTGTGTGTGTGTGTGTGTGTAAGAGAGAAAGTTGTGTTGTGTCATGTCATGTATGCCTTATTACCTGAAAACCTAATAACCATTATCTCTGTCAGCTGTGTGTGTGTGTGTGTGTGTGTGTGTGTGTGTGTGTGTTCATGATTCTGTGCAGTATCTAACCCCTGAAAGTTTGCCAGTTTGAAGTTCACCCAAGTATCGAGAAGCTACTCGGACCTGCCAGGAGTGTGTGTGTGTGTGTGTGTGTGTGTGTGTGTGTGTGTGTGTGTGTGTTGTATAAATATTGACTCTCACTTCACATCAGCACATCAAGTGGCCTTTAGCACTCGCTTAAAGTAGAGCCGTCCTCATTAAAACACACACACACACACACACACACACAAACACACACACACACACTCATTTTACACAAAGAATCTCCTCAAAACATTTTTTAGGCTTGATGAAAATGTTAGCAGAAAGTCTAAGGGGGGGGTGGGGCTTTATGCTGCCGAATCTCAGAATCTGACCAATCAGCATCGGATATGCAAATGATATGACGATAATTAATATGGTGCTAGAAAAACACACATGCACACACACTGTTTACCAGATGTTAGTAATTAGCAAGACGACTTGCCACGCTAGCTAACATAGCGATGTTTTGGAATGACTTGGGCAAACAGGGGTTCTCTGTAACGGTTTAAGTGTGTGTGTGTGTGTGTGTGTGTCACTTTTGCCTATGAGAAGGATGTGAGGTCACACTTCACCTCTCGGTCCTCTGTCCAACCTCGCGTCCATCACCCTCTGTCCAAACGCACTTCACACACACACACCACGTGAGACTCGCACTTATACTTCTCACTGTGCCGAGCGAATGCCTCACGCTCGTGCTGGATTTCAGACCGCTCTGAAAAAATGGTTAGGGTCGTCTTTTTGCCACATGCATAAGGACACACACACACACACACACACACACACACACACACACACACACACACACACACAGGTGACACCAGCTTTCAGGAAAATTTTGTGCATTTGGCTTGTATGATGTGGCAGCCATGTTGAATATTTTCCTCGTCACGGGGTCGAGAAATGTAATTAAACTGCAGCTGCCATCACATGCAGGCCAAAACACATGCGCGCACACACACACACACACATGCACATGCACAAATTACTCTAAAACTCTTGTTGGCCCTTTCACATATTCATTTACTAGCACACTTGCTTCCTTTATATTGTGTGTGTGTGTGTGTGTGTGTGTGTGTGTGTGTGTGCGTGTGTTAGAAAAATTCTAAAGTGACAGAAATAATCCTAGCATCAAAATAACTGCAAAGTGAAGTCCAGCTTCCTTCCAAAACGCAGTTCTCTGATTGGTCGGTGGCGCTGCAACGTAATTGGTTGTTTACACTGAAACTAATGGTGATTGGTTATACAGACAAAGGGGGCGGGAACCATGGTCTGAATGAGTGCGCCATGAGTACCGTGCCATCGTTTGTTTGTGCATTGTGAGGCCTCTTCACATTGTGACCCGAAGCCACGCCCCCTATACTTTACCTTTTATGCTGTTTTTGTATTTAATCGTATCCCTGCGATTTCTATTCCTCCTCAGGTGGCAGTGGTCAGGTGATCGAGAGGGCCATGCAGTCTGGGATGATCAACCCGAGCCGGCAGTGGCAGACGCTGAGGCACAACGGCGGCGTGGCGCAGTTCGAATATAAGATCCGCGTCACCTGCGACGACCATTACTACGGCTTCGGCTGTAACAAATTCTGCCGACCGCGAGACGACTTCTTCGGCCACTACAACTGTGACCACAACGGCAACAAGACGTGCCTGGAGGGATGGGCTAGCCCCGAGTGCAGCACCGGTAAGACGCTCACTAACAACGATCACAAAGTCTAGTGGGCGGGGCTTCACTTTACAGCCCTAATGACTCAATCAATTAAAGTGATAATGATAACACGGCAACCTGACAGCAAGGTTTACTCAAAGAAACCTGGGTGCTAAGCAACTTTTCTTTTTCTAGGGTCCGTCAATCTTTTCTTGCTAACTAACCAAAATTTTATTCAGCTCCGTTTTATTCTCCAGTGTTTGTTTTACACAGTGTTAAATTAGCGCCGAGTCAGGAAGTCGTTATCTCTGCCTGTGAATCAGTGATGTCATGCTCAATGGCCCCCTCGTTATTTCAGCGCTATTGATGGTGGATTTGCGGAATCCCCCACGTACCTCTCTGGCGCCGATCCGGACGCGGATCCGTAGTTGGGTCATGGAGGATTAGCGCTGTGAAGAATCTTTCTTTATTTGTAGGGGGGATTGTGCCCCTGAAGGGGGTAAATGACATCATGGCTTGTTGTACTCAGAAAGAAGTGACTCTAAGTTGATATCTGAGAGTCTGATAACAGGTCAGATTGTCCAAAGTAGCAATAATAATAATATTTCTTTATCTCTCTCTCTCTCACTCTCTCTCTCTCTCTATCTATCAGCGATCTGTAGGCAAGGCTGTAGCACCAAGCATGGATTCTGTAAGGTGCCTGGCGAGTGCAGGTAAAAGAAAATTTCTCCTTGTATACTGTTTTGTTTATAAAAGTTTTCTCTCCTTTTTTATTTGAGACACAGATAGAGGTATTTATTCATTTATTCAGCCGAAAAAAACTCCAGCGACTCTTAGAGATAGCAGTTACACTTCCAGAAATACCATTTGAGAGACTTGCGGAGACCCAAGGACCCCGGAAACCCGCTATTCCGAAAACCTAGGATCCCAGAACGTCAACACAAAAACACTTACATTTGGTTAAAATCATTAAACCTGTGCTACTAGGCAAGCGGGCAATATGCACACCA
>MU551648.1:325929-352167 GCA_024362625.1 Silurus asotus | reverse complement strand
AATATTATATTATATTTATATATTATAATATTGATATATATTTACATTATATAATCATATAAATCATTTTTTTAAGTGATCAGATTTTTTTTCTTTTCTGTATTACTTTTTTATTTATTTATTTATTTTTGTAATTTTTAATTTCCCCATTTCTTCTGTTTTTTTTCCTAATTTGTCATTGTTTTTCGTTGATTTGTTCTTTTTTCGATCCTTTTTTCTTCTTTTTACTGAACTATAACTAGTCAATTTTTTTGTTCTTTTTTTTTCTTGCCCATTACAAACAATACATATAAATACAATAAGGCCAAAAGTTTGTGGACACCTGGCCCTCAGATTGCCATGTGCTTCTTTTTGAACCTCCCATTCCACATTAAGTCTCCACTTGCTCTTATAATAACCTCCGCTCTTCAGAAAGATGCTCCACTAGATTTTGTGGAGATTGATGGAGATCTTCAGCCACAAGGCTGTAAATGAATTCAGGTCCCAATACTTTTGGCCGCACAGCGTGTGTAGAGAGTAAAGTAAAATACGGATCGAATATTGTGTCTTCTCAGAGAGCTAGACGTGAGTGAGTGTGTGTGAGTGTGTGTGAGTGTGTGTGTGTGTATGAACGTGTGTGAGTTGTGGGAGAGTTAGAACGTTCCGGAGATGAGACACAATCCAGGTGTGGATCAGTGACACGTCGTAAGCGAGAGCAGATCTGCGTCCTGGCTGTAGACGGAACAGAGCCTGCACTCGTCGTGCATTTGTATATGTGTGAGATATACACTGTGAGATAACACTCACTCTGCTTCGGTGTGTGTGTGTGTGTGTGTGTGTGTGTGTGTGTGTGTGTTCTCTTCCATAGACAAAGACGACTGTAGTCCAAACCAGTGCAATCATGGAGGAACTTGTGTGGACCTCGTCAACGGCTTCAAGTGCATCTGTCCTGCACAGTGGATCGGCAAAACCTGTCTCATCGGTCTGTCTCTCTTTCCCTCTCTCTACCTCTCTTTCCCTCTTTCTTTTCCCCCTCTTTCCCTCTCTCTACCTCTCTTTCCCTCTCTCTACCTTCTTTTTTCCTCTCTCTTTCCCTCTCTCTGTCTCTCTCTCTCTCTACCTCTCTCTTTCCCTCTCTCTGTCTCTCTTTCCCTCTCTTTTCCTCTCTCTTTCCCTCTCTTTCCCTCTTTTTGCCTCTCTTCCTCTCTCTCTGTCTTACTCTGTCCCTCTTTCCCTCTTTCTGTCTCTCCTTATCTCTTTCCTTCTTCCTGTCTCGCTCTCTCTTTTTACCTCTCTGCCACTTTTCCCTCTCTGTCTCTCTTTTCCTCTCTTACTGTCTCTCCATCTTTGTCTGTCTTTCTGTCTCTCTGTCTTCCTCCTCGAATTTCTTTCCACTTTGTCTCTTTTTGACCCCCCCAACACACACACACACACACACACACACACACAAATTAAGTCTCTCTCTCTCTCTCTCTCTCTCTCTCTCTCTCTCTCTCTGTAGATGCGGACGAGTGTGCTGAGAGCCCGTGTGTGAACGCTCATGTATGCAGAAATCTGATTGGTGGATATTACTGCGAGTGTCTCCCGGGTTGGACAGGACAGAACTGTGACATCAGTAAGTGACACACAATGAGGGACACGTCCTTTGTGTTACACTCCAACACTGTCACCTCTCGTCTCCACCTTCACTGTTCGTCTTCTCTCGTCTCTCTCTTTTTTACTTTCATCTTTATTCTGTTTTCTTTCCCTCTGTCTTCCCTATACATTTTATTATCTTGTTTTTGCCTTTATTTCTTTCTTTCTTTCTCACTCCTTTTATTTGTTCTTTTGCCTTTCTTTCATTTTTTGCTAGCTTATTGCTTATGTTCCTTTTTCTTCCTTTCTTTTCTCCCACAGCTTCCTTTTTTTATGTTTCTCTCTTTATATTTTCATCATTAGATTTTTCTTATTATTGATTATTGTTCTTTCTTTCTTTTTTCTTCTTAATTCTTTATATTACCCATTTTTACCATGCCTACATTCTTTCTTTTCTTTACTTTTCTTTTCTTTTCTTTTCTCTTTGCTTTTACTTTCGTGCGAACTTATTCCTTTAGTTCTTTTTTCTTTGTTTCTTTTATGTTCTTCCTTTTTTCTTCTGTTCTTTATATAAACTTTTTTCTAGACCACCTTTCTTTAGTTTTTTTGTCTCTTTCCCTTTTTTTCTTTCCATCCTTTCTCTCCTTCTTCCCCTCTTTGGATTATTTAGAATCTCTAACTATGCTAGGTCTCTATCAGGCGTACACGTCAAGCCGTTGTAACCGAAGCTCTGCACACGCCTGAGTGAAAACTCGCGTCTCTCTGACGAAGACCAGTCCAGTGTCTAAACTCGGTCGCAATATGACGTTTGGAAGCGTGTTACGATGTCGACCTGTTTATGATCCCGCTAACATCAGTCGCTCTGACGAATCACACGAGCTTATCAGTGCCCATTAACGAGCCTTCAGCCGCTCAGCCGTTCCAAGTCAAACATCGCTGGCATCGCCGCGACTCGCCGCTTTCCCTCTCACACACTTTCCCTCCAGATGCTTATCAGCGGGAAAAAAGCTCAGGGAAATCTGACAGCGTGGCTTATCGAGAGCCACTGCGATAGCGCTGAGAACCTGCGGCTGTTTGCTTTGAGTCACCGCTCGAAACGGCTACTCTGATTAATCGCTGTTATTCTTTGTGTGTTTGTCTTTTTTACAGATGTTAACGACTGCCAAGGGCAGTGTCTGAACGGAGGATCTTGTAAGGTATGTATGTGTGTGTGTGTGTGTGTGTGGTGTGTGTGTGTGTGTGTGTGTGTGTGTGTGTTTCCCATGTTCCCATGTTTCCCCATGTTTCCTGGGGGTCTTTTGTCAAATTTTTGTCCCCCCCAATACCTCCATTTTCTGATCCCCTTATTTCTTTTCGAAAATAGAATGGCTGCTGAGTCATTCTTTGTAGAAAGGACAGGAGGGAAAGAAAGCCATGTGGGAAGAAATAAAAAAAGAAAGAAAAGAGGGACAGAGAGAGAGAGAGAGAGAGAGAGAGAGAGAGAGAGAGAGAGAAAGAAAGAGTACTGGTGGGAGGAAAGCTGGATGAACACAGTAGATCAGATTTCCATAAACATTCCTGTGTCCTGCCAGAGAAAGAGAGAAAGAGAGAGAGAGCCTTTATTCTTCCGTCTCTCCTCCTCCCCTTGTGCCCACACCTCCCTCTCTCTCCCTCGCTCATTCTTTCTTTTCTCCCGTCTTTTACCTCGCTGACCCTTTTTCCTTCACCGCACAAGTGCTCCGGCGCTCCAGAGAGAAGATAAACCCAGAATCTCAGGAACAGGGAACGACAAAACCCGCGGCTAGCCTGCAAATTAGCCAAAGCAGACATGATTAGCCGCAAATTATTTTACGCTAGCTGCAGAAATGTTCCCACTACGTTTCACTAGCTACCCCTGTAACATATTTAGTGGTAATCTAGTTAATGCTAGCAAGCGCCAGAGAAAATATTGATCAAAACCCACCACTATTCTCCCAAATTAGCAATAGCAGACACCGCGGTTAGCGTCGAGGTTTGCTACGCTAGTTGTAACATAATTAAAACCCTTCATTTTGATTATAAAAAACTTCTCAGGTTATTTGAATGTTTCTGCTATGTTTCGCTAACTATCCCGGTCCTAGTTTATCCGTTTTGTTTCTTATGCTAGTCTCGTCACCTCCTAGCTATGCTAGCTTTTAATCTGGAAACTTTGCAGAAAAAGATCTCCAGTTCATGCTAGCAAGCAGTGAGAGGGATCAGCGCTAATCCATTTTTGTTAACAGATTCGGCGTAGACAAAGGGAATATTTATATTTGCAATTTGCTAACCCAGTTGTGCTAAGTTAGCTCGTTCAGACCGCATGGATTTGTCTTTTGTAAAACAGTTTCTCGGTGTATTACAAAGAAAGAAAGTAATTAGCATGCTTAGAGTTCCTTGAAACAAAAGCATATTAGCAGATGAGTGTGATGGCTTCAGGGTATATTTGGGATTCGTTAGAGATAAGCATTATAATGTGTGGGCGCTAACAAGGCACGTTTCATATCTGGTGTTTCTCAGGATCTGGTGAACGGGTACAGGTGCGCGTGTGCGCCGGGATTCACGGGCGAACACTGCGAGAAGGACGTTGACGAGTGCGCCAGTCAGCCCTGCCTGAACAAGGGCCAATGCCGAGATGACATCAACGGCTTCCAGTGCCTGTGCCTGCCCGGCTTCTCTGGAACCCTGTGCCAGGTGTGTAAAACTCTGCAAGCACACGCCCAGCTCGCCCACGCCATTCTTTTCGCTCGGGTGCGGCGTTATTTCAACTTCCAAAAAAAAGGAAAACAATTTTCGCAAATTCTGCGTCATTTTTCCTTTCACCACAACCTAATTTCCTTTGTGGCGGTCGGATAAGCTTATATAGCGCTTTTGTAGCTCCCTCCAGGCCCTCTGTGTAGAGCTGAGAGCTGTTGGCGTTTCCCCTATGCACCCTCGCCGTACTTCTCCAGCAAAACCCCATCAAGCCCAGTCACGTCGCTGCCTGGCGCTAACTGCTCTTTGTTTTCGTTTTAAGACACACGCTAGCTCCGAGTGAATAACGCATTTCGAATAGATCGATGTGTTGAAACAGTTTATTCACCTGACTGCACTTCTCTAACCTGTTTATGCTAACATCGTTTATCTGTTTCTCCTTTAAAAATGATTAGCCTATCAAAGTTCAATCATTTTTATGCTTTTTTTAGATTAGCTGTTTCACTTGTAGTATCTCATTAGCCTAGCAAAGCTTCTCTAGCTGTTTAATGGCAACAGTTATTCTGTGACACTTAAGGTAACTCATTAGCCTGGATACATTTCTCTAGCTTTTTTATTTAACCTATTTTAAGTTAGTAAATTTTTAGCCTAGCAAAATGTCACTAATATTTTTAATGCTAACTTTGATTATCTGTTTCTCTTGATGTAACTCATTCGCTTAGAATAGCTTCAATAATTTTCATGGTAATTTTCTTTATCTGTTTCTCCCAAAGTAACTTCGCCTAGCAAAGCTTCTCAAACTTTTCAATGGTAACTTAGTTTGCCTGTGACACTTGATGTTAACCTGGCGAACCTTTTCTAACTTTTTATGCTAACTTAGTTTTTCTTTATGTAAATTATTTGCCTAGCAAAAGTTTACTTATATTTTTATGCTAATGCACATGAGCTGTTTCACTTGCGTTTACTCATTAGCCTAGCAAAACCTCTCTGGCTTTTTAATGCTAACCTAGTTTATCTGTCCCTGCTAAGGTAACTTATTAGCTTAGTATTGTTTTCAGAAAAGTTAGCATGAACTTGCTAACACAGATTAGCTGTTCCACTTGTGGTAACTCATTGACTTGGCTAAGCTTCTTTTGGTTTTTGGTTATTAATCTTACAGTATTTATCTAGCTGTACACATGCTATTAAAGATTAAGTGTGGTTTTTGTTTGCTTACCAGGTTTAGACCTTTACCTTATGATAATTATTTGATCTGAACCTGTTTAGCTTTTCTGAATCTGTCTCTAGCTTTTTATATTTTTGCTAGTTTAATTTACTTGTTGCTCCTGATGTAAATCATTAGCCTAGCAGAGACTAACTACCCAACCTTTTATTTTAGCCTGGCTAATGTTCTTTAGTTTTCCAGGCTAACTTACATAATTTGTTTCTCCTGAGGCAACTCGTTAGAAATGTTTCTCTGGAACAGTTTGCATTAAAATAAATGTTTTTAATGTTTTTTTTGAGGTAACTTTTTACTCTTTTTTCATTGCTAACTTAGTTTGCCTGTTACACCTGAGGTAACCCATTAACCTGGTTACACTTCTCTAGCTTTTTTTTCTAACTTAGTTGAAGACATATTATTCGAGATAACTTATAAGCTTAGAAAAGGGTTAGTAAAAATATATTTTTATGTTACCTAAGTGTCTATTATTCTTGCAGTTACTCAATAGCCTGCTAACTTCCTCTAGGTATTTTTATGCTAACGTAGTTTAACGTTATCCACTTGAGAACTTATTTGCCCAGCAAAGCTTGACAATTGTTAAATGCTAACTTTGTTTATCTGTTTCTCTTGCTGTAACTGGCTAGGTTTTTCTAGCTAACTGTGCATGGTTTTTTTTATTACATTTGAGGTAACTTATAAGCCTGAATAACTTTCTCTCTCTCTTTTTTTTTTTTGTTTCTCAAGAAAAACTTATTAATCTGTATCTTTTTCTTTAGTTTTTTATACAAATGTAGATTCAATTAACTCTTGAGGAACAGCTATTCATTAACTTATCAATTAGCATGGCTAACTTCCTCTTTTGTTTTATGCTAACATAGATTAGCTGTTTGTCTTGAGTTAACTCATTGTCTTGGTTATGTTGTTTTAGTTCTAACCTTTTAGTTTTGTTGTTTTTATTGTTTATGATGGGGTAACATTTTCCTTGAATATGTTGTTTATACTAATGTTAAGATATTAACCTTCCTGTGAGGCAAAATATTATCCTGGATTTGCTTCTTTATCTTACTAGTTAGCTTGTCCATAATGTCCATAATGTCATATTATATTCTGACTTAACTGAGTCATAATCAATAAAAACAACAAAACTAAAAGGTTAGAACTAGAACAACATAACCAAGACAACGAGTTAACTCAAGACAAACAGCTAATCTATGTTAGCATAAAACAATAGAGGAAGTTAGCCATGCTAATTGATAAATTTGTAACATGTGTAACAAATGTTTTTCGTTCTCTTCTGTATTCTGAAGTAACTTCTGGTGGTTGCTGTGTTTTTCCAGAACATTTTCGAGTTCATTTTCACATTTATTTCTATTAATTCAGAGGTTATTTGTTGTACTGGATCATGTTTCTTTTGTTTAGTCTGTGTAATTAAGTAATTAAGTCATAATTTAGCCTTGCTGAGTTTTTTTTTTTTTTGGTGCTTATTCTGAGGTATTTTTTTTTAGCCTAGCTTTATTTCTCTAGCTATGCTTTTATTTGTTAGTTTTGCTATATACACCACGTTACTCTGTGGTAACTTAGTTATATTGTTTTGTTGTAATAGTATTAGTGTTGGTTGAAAAGGCACAAGAAATTTGCTTATATAAAATAATATATTTTATTAGTTAGTTTAGGTTTGTTTCTTTAGATTTTTTCTGATGCAAATTAGTTTTTTCCGCTTTGCTTCCTTTTCTTACTGTTTTGTTTGCCAGTTTAGCTGTTTCTTAACATCGTTAAGATGATTCTGTTAGTTTGCTTTGTTTTCTTGTCATGTTAGTTTTATTTGTTAGTTTTACTATGTTTCTTTACATTATTCTAAAGTCATTTTTTAGCCTAACTTTATTTATCTGTCTGATGCTTTTATTTGTAAGTTCACAATGTTTCTAAAAAATTTTGAGGTAAATTAATTATCCTAGTATGACTTCATTTTCTTGTTTTGTTTGTTAGTTTTGCTGTTTCCTATATTATTCTGGGATAAATCATTTAGCATATTTTTGTTTTCTTGACATATTATTTTTTATATTAGTGTTTCTTTACATTATTCTGAGGTAAAAAATTTAGCCTAGCTTTATATCTTAAACTTTAGAAATTTCCTTGTAAATTTTTTCTTTTAGCCTAGCTTTGTTTCTTAATCTCGAAACGTTACTTTTGCTGTTTCTTTACATTACTTTAAGGTATATTAATTATCCTAGCTGTTTTTTCATACATACTTTTGAGGTCAATTATTTATTCTAGCTTTGCTTCTCTACCTTGAGCCTTTATTTGGCGAAAAACTTGCCTTCATAACAAGTTGGTTCTCGATATTCTTCGATTATTACGCTAGCCGTTATGTCTCAGGTCTAAAAATACGTTAGTCCACCAGGGAATGAGATGAAATCCCATTGCACAGATTCTCACAGTGTTTTGTGTTGTGCAGCTGGATATCGACTACTGCGAGGGAAACCCGTGTCAGAATGGCTCGCCGTGTTTCAACCTGGCCACTGATTATTACTGCAAATGTTCTGAGGATTACGAGGGAAAGAACTGCTCCCATCTTAAAGACCACTGTCGCACCACACCCTGTGAAGGTACGGCTTTGTGTGTGTGTGTGTGTGTGTGTGTGTGTGTGTGTTTGTGTGCGCATTCCATTTGTTCAAGTGTCAAAATACTTTACTCAGGGCTTAAGTTATTAGATTTGTTCTATTTTTCAGTCCTAGCATGTAAGTTTTTAATACACAATCAAGTTGTAGGTGAAATTATTCAGGTGTGTACCTGGTATTGTTGTGTTCCGACTCCACACGAATACACACAAAACGTTATGTAACGTGATTGTGAAACCTTTATGCCCTCTACTTAGCGGTCTACGTTTCTACAGCGTCTGTAGCGTAAAGGTGATAACCTGTGTGGCTTTATAAGGGGGGGTTGGGGTGGCTGGTGAAGTGAAGTCATAAAGAATGTTAACAAAATCGTTGTATTATAACAGAGACACCCAGAATATTTCTATGAAGTTCCAAAAAAAATCTAACTTGATTAAGGGCCATGAGCTGATAGTTAATGTTGCAATTTATCAAACTGCATTTAATTTTATTTATGAAACTTACAGTGCAATTAATACTAGAAACAATCCCACAGTACAATAGAGTTCAATGTCTAATATAGCTATTCAAGCTCTAAGCAATACAGATGGATGCATGTAATATCAGTGACCTCTAATGAGAAACATGAAGCTGCTTCTTATTTTTCAACGTTTTTTCCACATTGGGCTGCAGATCAGAATATAATGTAGTTGAAAGTCAGTCAGTTTTCTTCTTATTAGCAGTTTAGACTTGAAGTCCATCAGACTGAAAGCGGACTCAGTGAGGACAGTCCTGCCTAAGGTTGCTGAACGTTCAATTAGAAATGAACATTGTGTCAGTGGAAAGCTGCCAATCTTGGGCCCTTGAGCAAAGCCCTAAACCCTTTGTGCTCCAGGGTCACTGGCCCAGTGCTTGGACCCCTGCTTCCTACTGTAATATCACTGGTATATGCAAAGTAATAATTTCACTGTGCTGTCATGTACACAGTATAAAGCACCTTCTTTCTTTTCATTAATTTTACACTTATTTCCCTCTTCTCATAAATGGCATGACAGAGCTGCCCAAACCCTAGTCATGCCATGTATGAGTTTCATATACACGAAAATGAAAAACACTAACAATAATTACACATTTCTTTGAATTTTACTGTGCCTGCCTTATATACATTACTTCATTTCAGTTTATAGAAAAAATCAAAGCCATTTTGTTTTTGTAGTTTCCGTGTTAAGTATATAATCTCATGTTTTTCGCATTTCTTGTCTCAGTAATGATACTTGTTACTTAAACCCTCGCCTTTACCCAGAGCGACGTTTAAAAGTGCTGAGTCTCTACTCTATCAATAAATTAATCAACACTGGTTTACTAGATTACATGATAGATTCTATAGATTATGTACTAGAAAATCTATTAAGAAAAATTATAGTGCACTTGAATGAATTAATATTGTCCCATATGTGTCTCAAACAGGATTCTTCCTCCAGTTCTGGGTGTCCTTTGTTGTGTTTTTCATTTGTTTTGGGTTTTTTTGTTAATATGGTATGTATAATATGTAAACAATGGCAAAACAAATCGAAACATGTCATTTGGGGACCTCCTGTGGTTTTTAAGCAATGACGTCGAACCGGTTTCCAGGTTCAGGACGTATCAGATTGACGCCGTTCCGTTGTCCTGCTGCGTTACATTTTTATAGCACGTCTCCATTGCTTGCCCAAGGCCGTGCCATCTTAGGAACACTGGGAAGATCGTGTTACAAGTTCGAGGTTCGCCACGTTACAGATACAGGGGCGGTGGTGCCGGAGCAGACAAGGTGGCGGCTCTGCAAAGTCTTAGCACGTTGGCATCTGAACCGTTACCAGAGCTGTCAGGATCTTGGGTGTGTTCTCGTACAGGGTTATACACGCTCTGAGGGTTTGAAAGAGAGAACACAAGAGAGATAATAGGTCTAATAGGTCTTTTTCATGAAAAAAAAAAAAAAAGACATAAAGCAGGGAGAGGCTCAAATTGGAATTTCCCCTTGATTTATTGCCAGAGAGTGCAGTCGGACCGTGTTAACCCCGCCCCTTTCCCCATCATCTGTTTCGCAGTTATTGACAGCTGCACCGTCGCCGTGGTTTCGAACAGCACCCCGGGCAACGTCCGCTACATATCGTCAAACGTGTGCGGGCCGCACGGTCGATGCCGTAGCCTCGCCGGTGGCCATTTCAGCTGCGAGTGTCAGGACGGATTCACCGGGACCTACTGTCACGAGAGTAAGTGTGTGTGTGTGTGTGTGTGTTGATCTGTAATCGCATGCAAATACAAGAACCAATCATGTTCCAGTATTCAAATAAACCCATATTTGATACTGGGGGTCTGATTTGCATATTATTATTGAATCCAGATTTCGTTATTTGGAAAAGAGTGAAAGTTTTGCTTTTGTTTTATGGGTTTTTTTATAATAAAAAACATAATAACCTATCTTTCTTTTAGACATCAACGACTGCGAGAGCATCCCGTGCCGTAACGGAGGGACGTGTATCGATAAAGTCAACGTGTACCAGTGTATCTGCGCTGACGGCTGGGAAGGACCCGACTGTGAAACTAGTAAGTACATGCTTCTTCTATTAAAAAAATTATACTAATAATTATTATTATTATTATGATCATTATTATAATATTAGTCAGAACTTGTTCTTTTAGACCATTACATTTTAATTTATATGTGTTCTTGAGAAAGGAATGTGATCACTCAGTCGAAACGTGTCGTGGCCATACAGTAACGTCTATATATCGCCAGCAAAGAGACAGTGTTGGATTTCTAAACAGTAAACATGTGCACAGATACGCAAATAAATAAATGTGCACCCTGTTGTATGCAAACCAATAAATAAACGTGAACTGCAGAAAAACAAAAATTATATCTTATATCATTGTTTTAATTTATATACATATTAATTTTTTTGTACATTTTAGATATCGATGACTGCAACACGAACCCGTGCCATGATCGCGGTGTGTGTCGCGACCTGGTCAACGACTTCTACTGCGAGTGCAAAAACGGCTGGAAGGGCAAAACCTGTCACTCACGTAAGCCCCGCGTTCAAATACAATTGAATTCATGATTAAATAAGTCGAACCACACACACAGGCACACACCCCTAACCATCTTTGTAAACCCCACCTTCTTTAAAAAAAAAAAAAAACAATATTGATTGTTTCTTGCATTAAAAACAATTTACGGTTGAATAAAACGAAACAGAAACACCTCCCCCTCCCCCCCTCCATTGGGTGGGTCTCTAGGCCAGATCGAGGTATAGGGGGGAGGAGTTCATTAGTTGCGTCATTTCTACGTTGTTGTCGTATCCTGAGTGTTTTTTGGTCATGTGGTTGCCAGGTGAGAGCCAGTGTGACGAGACGACATGCAACAACGGCGGCACCTGCTATGACGAAGGAGACTCCTTCAAATGCACGTGTGCACCTGGTTGGGAGGGGACGAGCTGCAACATCGGTACGCCAACTTTTCGGAAAATGTTTCCGTGCCCATGGAATGCAGTGTCTTAATCTATATGTGTGTGTTTGTGTGTGTAGCGAAAAACAGTAGCTGCCTTCCCAATCCGTGCGAGAACGGCGCGACCTGCGTCGTCACCGGCGACCGCTTCACCTGCGTGTGCAAGGAAGGCTGGGAGGGACTGACCTGCAGCCAGAGTATGACATCACTTCCTGTTTTATCATTATTACACCACAATAGACAAATCGAATTAACAAGAATAAGAGGAAGAACAATGAAACTATTTTCTTCTCCCCGTTGCCTTGGCGACACAATTCGTTTTCTGTAAAATCGTCATTTGTGTATCGATGGTGTGTGTTTTTTAAGAATCGAATCGCTTGTATTAAACATTTGTTTTTTCTGTCTTGTGTTACAGACTCGAATGACTGCAACCCACACCCATGGTAAGCCATTTCATATACACACACACACACACACACACACACACAGAGTTATCCTCCAGCTAAATACATAAAACCCTATTCTGTCACAGGTTTTCCCATGTCTTTTTTCTCTTTCACACACACACACTTTTTTTTTTCTTGTGCTCTTCTTTACACGTTTCACGTGGCGCTCACACGGTCCCGAACACACCCTGAGGACGTTCAGGAAGCGATCATATCCATATACACCCTCTCTTTTTGTTGCACCAAGATCTTATCAGTGGTTGACCTTTGCCCCCATGAACCTAATCTGTCATTCTCATATTTTATTTTTGTTTTCTAGCTACAACAGTGGGACATGTGTAGACGGGGATAACTGGTACCGGTGCGAGTGTGCCGCGGGCTTCGCCGGACCCGACTGTCGCATCAGTGAGTGAATGGCCTTTAGTTAATGCATTCAGATTGCATCATGAATAATTAATGAATTAATTCATCGTCAATTGAAAACTTTCACAAAATTGAAATTCAAATCGAATGAACTCGAGTTAACTTTCCTGCAAATTCATTTTTATATAAACCTTTCATTATTCTTTCAACGTGAACGTTTAACGGTACGGAATGCCGTAGCTAGCCGAAGATATAGAGCTCCTATTTCAAATACAATCATCTCAATGTGTCACTATGAGCTGATTTTGAGCAGCACACGTTATCCCTCCATCACCGTCACGTGCTGCCACATTAAATTCAGCTAGCCTTAAACAATTTTGCATTAAGCTTAAGCTAACTAGCTTATTACACAAGAGTTTTGCTAATACAGTCCTTCACATTGTTGAAGAAAAGTTGTATTTCATTACGACTTATAATTATTTACTTACTTGAATGGATAAATACATTTCTACAAAAATATACACTACATACTTTATATTTCTACATTTGGATATTTTATTACATATGTTTTTATTTTATACATATTATTTGGTATACATTTTTAGTTTATTTGTATTATAACTTTATTTTTTTAGATTTTATTTATTCATGATCTTTTAAAGATGTGATTGTGATAGGTTAGGTAGTAGTGCAATATAGCAAATATAATAAAACGATTGCTCACGTTGTTGCAAAGTCGTAAAAAAGTTGTAAAAAAAAATTTATTTATTGGAGATTTTATTTGATGAGACTGTAAATTTTGTATAACAGAAAGGAAGTATTTAAGCTGCTTTTCAGAGAGTGAATTTTCCAAAATAACACATAATGCTGAATGTGTAATATGATGATAAAGTACTGTGCTAATTGGTTCATATAAAGTACTGGTTATAGTTGATTCATATAAAGTACTGGATTTGTATGAAGTACTGGTTATAGTTGATTTATATAAAGTACTGGATTTGTATGAAGTACTGGTTATAGTTGATGTATATAAAGAACTGGTTATAGTTGATTTATATAAAGTACTGGATTTGTATGAAGTACTGGTTATAGTTGATGTATATAAAGTACTTTTAAAGTACTGATTGTAAGACAATACCAGTAACTGATGGATGAACCATGTGATCTTGTTTCTGCTAGACATTAACGAGTGCCAGTCGTCTCCGTGTGCGTTCGGCGCGACATGTGTGGACGAGATTAACGGTTACCGCTGCCTGTGTCCACCCGGGAGGACCGGAGCCAGGTGTCAGGATGGTAAAAACACTAACACACACACACACACACACACACACACACAAACACACACACACACACACACACACACACACACAGAATCACATCAGCTCATTGCTTCTCTTATTCTAGTCTACACTTCCCCTCCTAACCCCAGCGGTCATATGACTTGTGTCTGTTTCAGTAGACGGGAGTCCCTGCATGGACAGCGGACGCATCATCGCTGACGGGGCGAGATGGGACACAGACTGTAACACCTGCTACTGTCACAACAGCAGGGTCACCTGCACCAAGGTACCAGATACCACCTACACCAGCAGCACACACTACCGAGACTAGAATCAAACAAACCAGATGCTCATTAAATCAAATCGAATTACTTAATATTCGAATAAATTATAGGAATATCATTAAAAATAAATGAATAATTAATAAATAATGAAAGGAATAAAACTAACAAAATATAAAAAAAATGCAATAAAATAATAGATTATAAAAAAGAACTATTAATCCCTAATTTTAGAATAGTATTAATAAATACAACGTTTGATATAAAATAACTGTGTGTGTGTGTGTGTGTGTGTGTGTGTGTGTGTGTGTGTATGTGTGTGTGTATGTGTGTGAGATACGTTTCCGACTTTAGGAAGTTTTGCAATGTCACGTCCACTGATTTGTGGGAAAATGACAGTGTAGTGCATAGCTCACACACACACACACACACACACACACACACCAGTTGACCATTACTGCTTCAGCTGTGAGATTGATGTGTTTCATATTCCTCTCTGTTGACTCGTTTTTTTTTTCATTCGTCGAGGAGAGATCAAAGTGAAGCGATCCCACGTCCTGTATACTCACCGAAAAATCCGTCTGCTTATCTAACGTTAACGGCAAACCATATCCGGGAGACTATTTCTTTTTTTTATCAGCAGCTGGGAACAAAGTGCACAGAGCGAAGGTTTAAATATTAATGCGTGGTGTGTGAACCGCACATGCGGCCGTTCTCATCGTGAAGAAAAGCGAGAAGGAGAGAGAGAAAGTGTAAAGTCCGGGGTGTTAGGTAATTACAGCATGAGGATGCAGTAAAAAAAAACCACACACACACACACACACACACAATTTGGCCAAAAATCTCCACTGACTGTAAACTTTACCCTCAAACATCACCCAGATGAATAAAACCACGACTGTAGAATCAGTTCCTTTGTCTCTCTCTCTCTTTCTCTCTCTCTCTCTCTTTCTTTTTCTCGATTTTTCTCTCATCTGACATGAGACCTCTTTGTGAATTAGCAAAAAAAAAAAAAACTGTGTCGGTTTGGGACACGGCCGCAGCGTGGGCTTGATCCATCCATCCATTCAGGCTTTTGTGGCGAGCTTTGAAGTACGCCTCGTTTGGAAAAGGAGCTTATGAACAGTGGCGTCAAATCTCTTTTATTAACACCGAACCAAATGAAACCGAAATCCTCAGCCTTGAGGTGATGCTGTGTCCCAAATTAGTCCTGGATAGCATCCTAAAAAAAAACGGTCCACTGCTGTATTTCCGGTCGGATGTAACTCACGAATCGTTATTTTGGCTACGGGTAATGGAAAACTCTGTGGACAGAAGTTTGTGAACACCTCAGCAAAAGAATAGTATCCACTTTATTGTGAACATTCTGTTCCACGTTTATTCCCCGATTTCTCTTGAAAAAACCTCCACTCTTTCAGGAAGATGTTCCATTAGATTCTGGAGTGTGCATGTGGAGATTTGTACTCATTCACCCAACCCCTGTACGACATATTGAAATATCTATGAGACGATTATTTGGTGCTAAACCTGAATTTTTCTTCCTCTGCAGTTGTTGTGTGGACCGAAGCCGTGCCGTCTGCTCGGAGCCGGGCGAGGAGATTGTCCTGCAGGTCAGATGTGTGTCCCTGTGCGTGAGGATCGCTGCTTCGTGCGCCCGTGCCCCACACAAGGTGAATGCTGGTCCGACCAAAGCACAAAAGTCCAGTCCCGGTGCCACCCAGACAGCGACTGCGTCAACGCCACCTTTAGGTTCACCAAGGACGTCATGCCACAGGTGAGAGCAGCGGGGGGGGGCGAATATCAGAATATATATTGGGGCTGTCAATCAATTCAAATATTCAATCACGATTAATCGCATGGTTTTCACGAGTGACCTCGTGATTAATCGCAAATTATGGATGCACATAGAGCATGAAGACAAAATATTCTTGTCAATTTTTTTAAAGTAATTATGGTGTTGTAAATTACGTAAATCATCAGGACACCAAACTGAACTTTTTCTGTTTCCACACGGACGGTTTTCATTGCCGGATGTGTGCGTCATGGGGGATTTCGGTCCTAATTTGAGACTAAAACAAATGTTTAGTGAGCTAAAAAATATACAGATATTTTATATCCGAGTAAAGAAAGGACATGTTGAGTAAATGTGTTGCATTGAAGGTTTTAATTTCACCTCTTTTATATTTATTAATTTATATATTTTTATAAAAATGGTCAAACGGAAATGCATCAATCGCACGTTGATAAATCGTGCTGATGCTGACGACGATGATGATGATCATGCTGGTGTTTCAGGGCGTGACTGTGGAGCAGGTGTGCAGAGAACTGCGCAGTCTCTATGTGGTGAAGAACCTCTCGTCCGAGTTCTCCATCTCCATCACCTGTGAACCTTCCACCACGGCCAGCAGCGAAATACACGTCGCCATTGTATGTATCTGGAATCTTCTCTTCTCTCTCTGTGCTTCAGTTAATCACAGTTTTATCCTTTAATCGCTCAATTGCATGCTGTAACTAATCCCCCTGACATGAATCCCATGCTATTATAACCTTGTTATTATACGATGATGACGATGATGATGATGGTGGTGGCGATGGGAATAAGTTGCTCTGACGTTCCCTTATGCTGCATGAATAATGTGTTTTGGCTGCACAAGAGCTCATTAAACGCTTACAGAGTTGTGTGTCTTCAGTAAAAAAAAAACCTCCACATAATAATAATAATAATAATAATAATAATAACGTTATTTACAACGGGCGAAGACCAAGTTTTCTGTGATTAATCACCGCAGCTGTTTACTTTACATAGAAATGACCTTACCAGTGTTCTAAAACCTTCACCGTCCAACTAAGGAAGCTGAGAGAGTCTCAGCCTGGGGTACTGAGATGTTAAAATGTTCTCCAGCAGGTTTCCGATGGAGGAGGTGGTGGTGTTGGTGGTGGCCAGGCCCCGGTGAAAGGGATCACAGACTGGATCATCGATGTGGTGAGCAAACGCAGCGCTAACGGGACCATCCTGACTGCCATCGCCGAGGTCCGCGTGCAGCAGCCCAGGTCCAGTAGCCCGAACGGTAAGCGTCTCATCCTCTACATGCGGGGATCAGTTCATACATGAGAAGAGGTTTTTTTTATAAACATCCTCCTTCTCCGTGTCGCTAGATTACCTGGTGCCAGTGCTGGTTTCCGTGGCAACCGTGATCTGGGCGCTGGCCTTGGTGTGGGCGGCTCTGTGGTGGGTACGTCGGCGGCGCAAGCAAAACGCGAGCGCCACGGCGACCGGGTACGCCTCCGCGCCGTCAACGCCCCCGAGCGCCGAGGACAACAACGCGGCCAACAACGCTCGCGAGAACCTGCACCAGATCAAGAACCGTATCGAGAAGAACGCCGTAAGCGCCAAGATCGGGTCGCAGAAACTCCCACCGCAGGAGACGCCGCCGCCCGAGGACGACCCGGATGCAGAAAAGCATCTTCACAAAGCGAGGTTTCCGCGGCGACCGGTCTACGCGCCGGTGGAGTGCGACGAGCGGCCGAGCGGCCTTCACGCCAAACGAGCTCACTGGACTAACAAACGCGACAACAGAGAGTTGGAGTCGCAGAACAGCTTGCACAAAATGGAGTATATCGTATAGCGGCTGCCAGAGGGACAAAAAAAACACTGGTGGGCAAGGAAACAGTCACCGTGACAACCGTTACGGCTGCACCTAAAGGTGAAGGACGGAACGGGAAACAAAAGAAGACAACAGGACCGAAAATCTGAAAATATATTTTGTTTTTTTTTGTCCCGACTCACCTTTTTTTCAAACCAGAAAACAGTCTCTGGGCGTTAAGGGAAATCTGAGGACCTATTTGGGTGGAAATGGCCAAGAAGGAGGAAAAGGGGGAAATAAAACGAGGAAAAGTCCCCACAGCGAAATTTACGGCATAGACACGCTGACTAATTGTTCGGAGTGAGGCTGTTGTGGGTTGGCTGGCTTTATTTTTTTTTTCCTCCCACCGTTTTGGGTACTTTTTATGTAGCGATGAGTTACGAGCGAGCGGTTGCTGTTTTCCGGCATCGCGAATCAATTCGGATTCTTTAGTGTGCAGCAGCAGAATCTCTGAATTGCTCCAGCACACATATCGGATTTGCACTCAGCAAGTATGCGTCAGTGTTTTTTTTTCCATTTTTCATTCTTCTCTTTTTTTTTATTTCCTCACATCATTTCACAAAGAGGCAGAGGGATCCGAGGTGCTGACAGAAGCGATGCTGATCTCGGAGCATCTTACCCACGACGTTATCTCGACCGGTCGAGAATCTCCACACGTGTTCACCAGAACCTGCGGTCTCACTGATAATGCAGGTCTGAAGGGCAGATCTCCAATTTACATGAACTAAATTTGTTAATTCTTCAGTCGGAGGTTTCGGTTCGTATTTTCACGTGTAATGGCTGATTGTGTGGCCATGGCTGCCCCTTAGACTTTTATTATACAGTAAGTGAGTGTGCGAGTCATCGTTCGCCGTTTAGATCAGGACATCTGACGCTAGGGGTGGGCCAATTTATTGATTCATTATTTTGAATAAATTAAATGAACAGAATAAAATTCAATTGGCTGACATTGTGATTTGTTTCTAAAAAAAAACAAAAAAAAAGCAAAATTTTATCTATAGAAAGGAATGACAACACGTGGCATCACGTGAAAAATATCTCTGATAACGACAAATTTTTTATAAGATTACAACAAACCAAATATAAGATTTTTATTATTAAAATCTATCTTGATCTGGTGGTACTTTAGCAAAATTATATTCAAAACATTTTTTTACTGATAATATTCTTTTGGCAGACAGTTTTTTGATTTTTAATTTGCAATTTTGGGTTTTTTAAAAGTTTTAATAAAAAAGTTAAAGTTTAAAGTTTTTTTTTAAAGTTTTTATTTTTATTTGCAATTTAAATGTTTTTTTTAATTTGCAGTTTTTCAGACAGTAATTTTTTTATTTGCGATATTCGCAATTTATTGCAATGTATTTGCAATTTTAGATGCTCACTTTTTTTCCAAAATTGCGATTTAAATTTGCAGTTTTTCAGACACACACATTTTTTTCCGATTTTTACTTTTTTCCCCCGACAGATTTGAAACTTTACCAATGGCTTGAAACAGATTTCAATACACTTAAATTTGGTTAAATGCAATTTTATAAAAGATAATAATAGATCAGTTGCATTATAGTGGAGAAATAATTATCAAGAAAAGAAAAAATAGCTGATTGGTCTGGCCTGGTTTCATCTCGCCCACCCCTGAGTGAAGCCCAAAGCTCCCTGTTACACCGCACCAGAACCACCGCACCAACCGAACCGCCTTTATTATCACTATTATCACTATTATTATTATTATTTATTGTCCTGTGTATTGTTGGTTGTTTTGCAGGCAGCAGGTCAAAACTTCGGTCCCTTGCGATATGAAGAATTTGTCATTTTTGTCGACTTTTACCACGACGTCGATGTTGTGTAGATTTATTTTCCTTTGTATGTACATATTTTTTAATTAATCATTTGTATATTTGATTTATTAACTTAATATTCGAGAGCCTATCATTCCTATCATCGCCTTTATTTTATTTTTTTTTATTTATGTGCTTCGTTTAGATCCGAAGGTTCGACAGTTTTGTAAGCTTTATATGTCCCTTTATTCTGAACAGAAAACGTTCACACACACACACACACACACACACACACACACACACACACACACACACACACACAGACATACATATACCTACATACATATACACACACATACATACATACATACACACACACACACACACACACACACATATATGTATATAGACATACATATATACATATACATTTACATTGAAGCATAGACACAGACGTAAATACATACATGTACACATATGCACAATACATATAAACACACACACATGTACACACACACATACATACCCAAAAATACACAAAGTAACAAACACCTCCAAACAAACGTACACACAAACACACATTCCCACAAACACACACAACCAAGCAAGCTTACACACACAGGTGGTTTGGTGTGACATTGGTTCAGGATTATTTCTGATGAGAGATGAAAAGGAGTAGAGCTTCTGCCGTGTTTCTCAGTCTGTCTCCCAAATCCTTTCAGAATGTTCTGATTTTGTGATCATCATCACTAAAACTAAAGCTGGCTGTTAGTTTGTTTGTTAGTTTGTTTGTTTGATTGTTTTTTCCCCAAAACGACTGAGGAAACGAGCGAATGTACAGTACGACTCTTGGAGCTTCACTTTCCTGGAGAAGTCCAAACTCCACGGCGTCTTTCATTTCCTTACAAACGACGTGTCGTTATTTTCTTCGTAACGTCAGCGCAGGTCCGTCAAAGTGAACTCTTTCCTCTGAGTGATGCTGGTCAGGACATCGTACACACGTTTTTATTTGAATTTTTTTTTTGTTGTTTTTTTCTTAGGCCTTTCTGAACAAAGACGGTTTTACTTTAGCGTTAAACTTGAGAACTTTTCCTTTTTTTGTCATTTGAAAAAAGTAATATTTATTAAATTCTTTGTAAGAAACAATGCCTTCGATGTGGAGTTTTTATTTATTTTATTTTTATAATTTGTGACATGAGGTGAAATGTATTTGTATTTAGTTATGTACATGTTTATAATGGAACAATAATAATACATTATAAAAACAAAGGTTTGTGGACCATAAAATTGCTCCTTTTTCAGCACAGCATTCCGAATGTATATTTTATTAGAGTAGACGCAGCTTTAATTCAAGGAAAAGTGTAAAGCTGCAATGTTTAATGACTTTTCAGCAAGAACCACAAATTTGGGAAATGACCTGTGGGGGGGAGCACATACTTTTGGCCGTGTAGTGCATATCTCAACAGTAAAACATGCCCGTTTCAATTCAAGCTCGGCTTAATTCAATTCTGGCTTTAGAGTAGGAACAAAGATGTGGAACCGTTTAACGCTCTTGCTCCGCCTACTCCATGTCACAAACAATTTCTTCTTCACCTCCTGTTGCCTATCCCTCTGACCACCAAGACCCCCCATGGTTTCTCCCTGAAGATTTAACCCTGGTTTGTTGTGCGTGTTCCCCTTTCCAGAGCCTCCGATGAGGCCCACTGTTAGCGTACGACTTCATTCAGACCTGCAATGGCTTCCACGGGTCAGGTTGTTGACTATTCCCCACTGTAACAAGCCCTGTGTGTGTGTGTGCGTGTGTGTCAGCGCGCGAATGCTTGGCTCGGCTTAGCGAACATGTGAGAGCCGTTATGGAAGATTTCGTCGCTGTCTCGCTGATGTCGTGGGAACGTTTCGGACTCGAGGCCGTGAGACGGATTTCCTCAACGAGTTTCCCGACTTGTGACACACAAAACAAAGACGTCTCGAAGCTCTCGTTTTTCCCTCAGGAACGACGCCAGCGTGTAACCGGCATCCTCTCGGTACAGGCCGTGGCCAGACACAGGACTCAGTGTCCCATCTGTTTTTTTTTTACAAGAAGAATCTGGCTTCACTTCATATTAAACAATAACAGATCGAAAGAAACCTGATATTCCCAAGTAAGCATGATGTAACCGTCCCACTGATAACTGGGAAATTTTAGACAGATGGATGAGGGGTATTTTTGTATTCTTTTTTTTTTTGGTGTTAATTATTTTTTTGGTGCCCAAAACAATGACTCGTTTCCATGTTTGGGAAGAAAGAAAAGAAATTCCTGCAGGGTTCAATCATTAAAATCACACTGTAAAAGCATATCCACAGTCTCTAATCAGCAGTTTGTGTAAGTTAATTAGCATAGAATTAATAATGCGAGTCCAATCCACCTTAACGATTTGTCTGCTTTGTGTACTCAACCCTTACAATAACTTCACTCTTTGACTAAAATAATTGGGCCACTTGACTTGTTCACCCACATGTTCTACTTCGCCACACTGGAAGGTCTTTGGATGCGGTAGCATGACATTTTTTCCTTCACTTGAACTAGGAGAGCCAAACCTGTTCCAGCATGATGTTTCCCCTCTGCACAAAGCCAGCTCCATTAGGATCTGCTATACATGGGTTGGAAGATGTGTAAGATCTCTTTCTATACAGAGATACAAACCAGTTGGGATAAATTGAAACTGTAACTGCAGCCCAGGCCTCCTCTCCTCACCTCACCTACATCAGTACCAGACTTTACAAACTCTCTTGTGGCTGAAAGAATCTCCAGACATTTCCACAAAATCTGGTTGAGTGGAGCGTATTATAAGAGCAAATAAAGACTAAATGTGGAAGGAGATGTTTAGCTTCTTTATATTGTAGTTAAGTCTAAGTAAAGTAAGAAACGTTAATACGTTTTGCGTATAAATATAAAAAAGTGGTTTTATTTTTACAGTAGTCAGATATAAGAAGGGGGGGGGATTAGTAATTTGACTACAATTCAGGAACCTTGGACTAAAATAATCCATAATCCGAGATTGAATTCTGTTCATATAAAAGTACAAAAGTCGTCTAAAATTTCATAGCTGTGATAGCTGTGTCTTTATGCTGATATTTAATGTATGAAATCTGTAGTGAAGTGAGCTACATGTGTGTGTGTGTGTGTGTGTGTGTGTGTGTGTGTGTGTGTGTGTGTGTGTGTGTTTGTGTATGAGGGTACCTTCCTCTGAAATATTAATGGTTCCGTTACATTAACGAATTTGTCATGGAAACTAGAGACGACCCTGAGCAGCGCTACAGTCGGGGGCCATGAAATATTATGAAAACCCTCATGTAAAGAGATATTTTTCAGAGGTGTACGTGCATGAATGTGTGTGTGTGTGTGTGGGTGGTACAAATACACTTAGTTTCGGAGGTACCTGCCCGGTATGCTGTGCACAAGACAGGGTTTTTAAGTGTGTACGGATTTGTAGTCATTATAGTATGAGGGCAGTATCCTGTTCAAATACCATCCTTGTGTCAATAAAAGACTTTGTGGTGACAAAATTCCCGGTCCTCATAAGGGAATAGGGGAGACTGTAGTTAGCTCATTTTGGTTTTGGCCCATGAGGAACCATTCAAATGTGTGTCTGAATGATGCCAGTTCAAGAGTTCAAGTTTTCTCTCAGAACACAGTAAAATGTGATTGAACCAAAACTTATATTTACACGCACTAACACTGAACAAGAAAATCTGAGGTCTTCACAGGCCAATTTGTCGCCACAGCATTACAATAATAGGTTGTTTTGTTTTTTTATCTTCCTTTATTGTGATGAGTTCAGACATGTAGGAATTGCTGAAGACAATTACACAAATCTTACAAAAACCTTATATAAGTATAATACAAACCTGAGGTCCTTATAAAGCAGTTTTTTGTGTGTAGTCTCATTAAACACAATAATATAAAAATGTGTGTGAGGAAAAGTCAAGCTGAAAAGGATTTTCTAGGTATTTTTAGAAATTATACTCTCACATACATATATACGAGTGTAATGTGTCATCTGAGGACCTCACATCAGACTGTGACGTGATTATAGATTAAATAATACAACAAACCTTTTCTGATTTAAAAAGTATAAATATCCCAATATGATGAGATGTGTTCACATATGAGTTCAAATTCAAGCAAGCTGCCGGGGTGTCAGTACACATGCTGGACACCATCTGAGCCAAACAACTTTATCCTATTCTCGTCAGACCACAGGACATGTTTCCAGTAATTCATGCTCTTGGGCAGGTCGTCTTCAGCAAACTGTTTGCAGGTTTCTTGTAAGCAGCTTCAGAAGAGGCTCCTTCTGGGACGATGGCCTGCAAACTGACTTGTTGCAGTGTATTGCGTACGGTCTGAGCACTGACCATACGCCGGACTTTCCACTTCTGCAACCTCTAAAGCAACAGTGCAGCTCTCATGTCTCTGTTTTTTGAAGCAACTTCTGCACCTGACGCACAGCATGAGGCCTCGGTCCATTCTCTGATGGACCCCTTTGAAGTGTGTTTTGTGTGGAACCCGTCTTAGAAAACCTCTGTATGACCCTGACCACTGTACTGTAACTCAGTTTCAGGGTTTTACCGATCTTCTTCCAGCCTCTGCATCTTTGTGTAGAGCAACAATTCTGATTCTCAAATCCTCAGAGAGTCTTTACCATGAGGTACATGTTGAACATCCAGTGGTCAGTATGAGAAAATTTGGACTCAAAGCAACAGATTTCAACTGCTGTAATAAAATATACACCAATTTGCAGGGTCCTTTCAAGCAGACAAAAACATGATTAATAAGACATGTGGCGATGTATGGGTACAAGACGTACAGCTCTTATCACTGAGGGTGTACTCACTTTTGTTGGCAGTTATTTAGACAATAATTGCTGTATGTTGAGTAATTTTTTGAGGACAGTTAATCTGTACTGCACATTGACTACTTTAAAATATACCGAAGTTCTATGTCTATAGTATTGTGGGGGCTCTAAATGTTTTTAGAGTTAACCTGACACATTAAAATTAGGCCTGTATATCTATATACAAGTCCTCTTTGTGATCTGGTCCTCATAAACACAATAATACACGAGTGAATGTGAGCTCAAATTGGTTTCAGTGTTAGAGCTTGGGCAATTTACAAAGTAGCCCTCACATATTTGTGTATACGAGGACAGTTTATCTTACAAAAAAAAGACAGATCAAGAATGTGTGGGAAAGTCACCCTGGCTTGATTTAATTTAAGCGCAGGAGATTTTTTTTCTACAAATTCTTTTTTTCTTTTTTTTTTTTTTAAATTAGTCCCCACAAATATGAACAAAATGTGAACTTTTAAGACCTCACAAGTTTATGTCACTTGTTCCCTATGCCCAAATTAGGTCAGAAAATATTTTACAAATAGGGCAGTAATATAAATTGACCCTAAGCTAAAAGCATAATTAAATTTGAGGACTTCACAAATCACTCAGTCATCTGGTCCTCGTAAACACGTTTATACAAATAATGTGTGAAACTTTTTCTTGCCGATTCGTAAATCGGGCAAGGGTACGAAGTATTAAAACCTGAAGAATTCATGGGTACCCGTTGGTCACATGATTTCCTTGGCTCAGTCAGGTGTGACCTTGTGTGGTTTTAACGAACGCAGCGACCCCCTTAAAGTTTGCAAGTTTTTAGAGGTTTGCAAATGTTGTAGGTCTGCAAATCAGCTCTTGCATATATGAACATGTATAAGACCAACCTAACTTACTTGCTCTCTCTCACACACACACACACACACATGCTGAGACCTCTTGAGGCTCATTCCTGTAGAATTGTTTCTTTGGCCGCACCCTGTCAGAGAAAAAGAGGGTGTTCTCTGTGTTTTTCAAAGTTAAAACTGCACCATGACTCAGCCGGTGTGAGTGTGTGTGTGTGTGTGTCTGTGTGTGGTGGGTGTTCTGCAAAGTGCCCTTACATAAAAGAATGATGTCAATTTTCCTTTAGGCTGGGACATGTCCAGAATGAGGGAACGAAAAAGAGAGAGAGAGAGAAAGAGAGGAATGGGAAAAAAGAGAGAAAGACAGAATAGGTTGTAAATACACAAAAAAAAAAAGAAAGTCGTTCTCACAACTGTGGCCAGTGGCGCAGACATTACGGTCCCAATTACAGAAGACTGAGACCCACTTTCCCACACTTTGCGTCGGTGTGTCAGAGCAATATCTAAACCTGATACACAATCTTTCGTGCACACACACACACACACACACACACACAGTAACACACTTCAACTTGGCTGCATAAGCCAAGACAGAACACACAAGCACAGACTCAGTGAGAATCCCCCTCCACACACACACACACACACACACACACACACACACACACACACACACACACAAACCTACATAAACTGGTAACCACAACAGTACTGTGCGGGATGAGATCAGAGAGCAGGAACACACACCGCCTTCGTAGCGCGCCACTTCTAATCACTCTGAAAACTGAGAGCCTTTAAGAGGAGCCATTAAAAACACAATTCAGAGCAAGAGAATGGAAGAACGGGGGAAAAACCGGGAGAGACAGAGCAACAATGAAGAGGGAGAAAAATATCCTTTTGTTCATAGGTTGTCGCGGCCCATAAGGCCACTTCTGTGTGGAGCAACAAAAAAAATGGCTGTGTTTTTTTGTGTTTTGTCCGCAGTACACAGTGCTGGACAAACTAAATGTTGTTCTGGAGGCCTGAAGCATACTTCTGGATATTCCACATAAAACCATATTAGACATGTATACACCAATTCCACAACCGATTGGATTCAGTAGCTGGCTAATTAGCTAGCGCCTCATAACTTCTAACTGGCCAAGTTTAGCAGTCAGTAAGTAAACATACAAACTCACCTAGCCAATAAATCAGTGCATTTCTATATAAATATAAAAAAGC
>MU551648.1:280215-309127 GCA_024362625.1 Silurus asotus | reverse complement strand
GTTGGGGGGGGGGAGGGGGGGGTGCTTTGAAATTAAACACGTCCCCAGGAAGCACAGTAAATTATGGAGATTAACCGAACAACTTCAGCGCCTCTTTTCTTTCTTTCTTGCATTCTTTTTCTCACTTTCTTCTTTTAAACATGCACTCACACACACGCACATGCACACACACACACACACACACACACACACACACACACAGGCTCACACACTTCTTCCTTGTTTTTCTAATACCGAATGCCAATTTCGCTGACTCGACTCTTTTTCTTTGCCCTGGAATGTACAGGGTGTGTGTTACTTACTTAGGCTATCTATGTCTTTATTCCTCCCACCAAAACACACACACACACACACACACACACACCCACACACACACACACACACACACACTGTACCTACACACTATTTCAATATTTATCATTTTTATTTATTGTATGACTGAAAAAACCTGATCAAATATTTAATGAAATGAAATTTCCCTCAGATCAGTGTGTGTGTGTGTGTGTGTGTGTGTGTGTGTGTGTGTGTGTGTGTGTGTGTGTGTGTGTGTGTGTGTGTGAATTTATATTCAGATATTTTCTACGTTCACAGGCACTGAGGTCGCTATAATATTTAATGGTGATTTGGCGCCATCTGCTGTTTGAAACCGGTACAACAGACGCTTTAAGAAAAGAAGGGAAAAACACTCAACTCTCGAAAGACCCATAAACTCAAATTTAGTGCATAATTATATCCAAAGCCTGGGAAAAGTTTGGAAACTCCTGCTGTTTTATGGTTTTTAAAAGACTCGTGCATGTTCCTTTTGTTTTTATGCAACGATCCTGGTCATTTAATTGTTTATTTTGACCCAACACAATTTTTAATGTCTACACGTTTGAGTTTATTTTCTTTGAAAAATCCCCCTTTAGAATGAGCACGAATTAGAATCGGGTTAAATATCAACTTATAATGAAATCGGGCTTTTTCATCACATGCACCAGAGCTGTGGAATTCTCTTTTACTGAGATTAGATGTTTAGTGTTTTATAAATCTGCTCTTAAAACTTTTTTGAAGATGTCTTCTCTGTGATCTTTTTCATTTTGTGATGTATTCTGTGATGTTTCTTTACTTCTTTTATTTTCCTTATTATAATTATTTTCTTATTCGTTTCCTTATTACTTTTTTTCCTTCTATGCCTGGCAAGCGCTTTGATATATTACTTTTAAAGGTGCTATTATTATTATTATTATTATTATTATTATTATTATTATGATGAGAAAAGTGTGCCCGAGTCAAATGCCTGTCAATACAATATTATTATATAAATTATTAGTAGTTATTAATTGATCAAAAACTATTTCATAGCGTTTAAAATGTAGGTCGGATATGTAAATTTATAAAATAAATATAAATATAATCTTTTTTATTTAATATAAAATAAACCATTTTTGAATTCCCCGCCTTCTTCTCTTGGATTGGTGCACACCGCTGAGACTCATCCAATCATCGAGCTGTGAATTAGCGCGTGCGGCGCTACTGACCAATCCCTTTGCAGGAGGCGGGACTTGTCCTCAATGCGGAAGTGATTTAGCTTGAAGGACCCCAAGATGGCCGCTGCCTCTGGAGCAGCAGAAAACTGAAGGTGAGCTGGAATTTAATTCAGTTTCCTTTTTAAAAAAATAAACATATAGTTCTATTAAAGACACATTTTGTGATCATGTAAGTAAACAAAGCGCAAATAAGTGCGAATAATTCGCGTCTAAATACTAAAAGTAATGACTATAATTACCTGTATACTATTAAACAAATCAATTATTATAACTACATACTGAAAATACTAATTACAAATGTTTTATAATTAACTATACCCTGTAAATAATATTGACATACTATAATGTACTAATCAATTTAAATACTAATTAAAATATTATAATTAAATATATTCTATAAATAGAGGTCGACCGATTTAATCGATACCGATATCCGTACTTGCCGATAACTGATTAATCAACCTATAGTTTAAAAAAACCCAAACACTCTTGAATAAATAATGAAATAAATATAAATATATATTCGTTATATTAAAAATTATTAAGAAAAATAAGACATTCATACAAAGTGAGCAAAAAGTAAAACTTCAAATCAATAAAAACAGTAACATCCAAAATGAATGGGGAAAAAAAAGTAGAAAAAAAAGCTACATTTGAACTTGTCTCACTTGTCACATGTGGTGGCAGTGATTCGCCTCTAGAGGCCGCTCTCGTACTGTATAATTGCAGCGGCCGCTCCAGCGCTGACGCAACCCGGAAAAACTACCGGTAATGTTTTTTGATGGTAGTTCTATCAGCGCTGATGAATCAGTCGACGTCTACAATAAATTATGATTAAATCACTATAAATCAGTTTATCATATAAATAATTAATTGATTATTTAAATTCTCCACTTGCTCCCTACTCTCACTACAAATCACAATATCATCCGCAAACATCATAGTTCAGATTATAACAATAATAAAGTGATCAGGGAACGTAATTCTATAAATAATATTTAAATATTTAGTTATTAAGTAGAAACTGTCTGAATTACATTTATGATATTTGGCAGACACCTTTATTCAGAGCGACTTACATTTATCGTAGTTATACAGCTAAGCAATTTAGGGTTAAGGGCCTTACTCAGGGGCCCAACAGCGGCAGGTTGGTGGCGCTGTGGTTTCATCACATGACCTTCCGATCAGAAGTCCAACATTTTGTCTATTGTGCTGCTGCCACTTCCCAGGAGAAAGATTATTTATATTATGTAATTATATAAATAAATAAATAATAAAAACATTTACATTGTATTATAGAATTATTATTATATTATGGTACGCAATTATATTAAATATCAATTGTTATTTTATTATATGAAATTAGTATATAAAATTAATTACTAAATATAATGAAATGATTCGAATTGTTGTTAATATTCAGGTTTATATGAATATAACGAGATAAGATCCCGTTTCTGCATGTTCCTGTAAAACAAAAAACAAAACAAAAACAAGAGCAGCATCATATTAATGATGAAACCTGAGCACAGTCCCATAATGCAATGCGCCTCGCTCCAGATGACGAGTGGGATGTAATGATGGTGTGAAAGTTTTTTATTCGGAATTAGTGCTGCACGATTAATCGTCTTTTTCCTCGTCGTTCCATCCTGCAGCCGTGACCATGAGCAAGCTCCAGAGCTTCTGGCACAACTACAAGGTTCTGATTGTGATGGGTTCAGGTCTGGGTTTCATTCACTGGGGTTGGTACAACATCAAATCGAACCCGCTTCTGCGCCAGAACAGAGACGACGTCGCCCCTCCCGAGCCGGGCATCGTGTCCTACGTGTCTCCTCCAAACTCCGAACCCAGCAAGAAGACGAGTGGAACCAGGACGAAGGAGTAACAGACCGAGCGATACGTAAGATTGTAATAATTTTTTATAATTATTTATTTTATTTTTCAACATAATTATTTGTACAAAATCTGTGTTCAAGCTGCAAAATACTTTAATCATTATTATTTATTTTGTATCATATTTTATTTGCTTTATTAAAATTCCATTATAGTAGTTTATTGTAATTATATGTTATTAGGTTGATAATATGATGTAATAATCATATTATTTATTTATTTGTTTGGAGGCTTTAAATGACTCCATTATTTATTGGTACGTTACGAATAATTTATTTTGTAGATGTGAAATATGATTATAAAGAATTATATACATTATTTTATCATAGCTTTTTTATCATTTCTTTGACAGCTGATTATCGGAGCTGTATATTGTGACAGATTCTGTAAATACTGTAGAAATCCGGTGCATCATAAAGATGTTTTTTTTTTTGGCCAGATGTAATTTACACATTTAAATAAACAAACATTAGAAAACAAACAAATCAAAAAATATGATTAGGACACATTTCATTCTAAAGTGATTATGAGCAGTTGAGTGGGCGGAGCTAACCCTGAGGCGATCACATGGCTGAGAGCCTCAGACAGAGGGTTTGGTCATTAACCTCGTACAGGTCTAATCATTATTTCCTTCTCTCTCTCTTCTCAGAGCTGCTCACTGAGGATGAAGAACCCCAGCTGGCTGAGGAAGAACTGGTTGTGGGTGGCGGGCGGAGCTTTCCTGGGCCTCCATGCTGCCTCGTGGCTCCTGCAGAAGGCGATGAAGAAATCCGTCCGCTCCGAACTGCAGCTCAAAGAGAGAAGAACGAACGGATAAACAGCTGTAATCGATGGACGTTTTTAAATCTGCAGCTGCTCCTCGGCGTCTCCTCTGTGGAGCGTCTGGTGAAAATGTTTCTTTTATGATTGCAAATTATTTAAATACATTTTTGTTTTGTGGTCTTGAGCACCGTGAAAGACTGATGTTTTAAATAAATTGATTCACAGTTTGTCCTCGTCACTGTCACTAATTGAGACCACGCCTGCCTCCGCTGACACACAGAGGCCACGCCTCTTTCATTCTCAATGACACACAGAGACCACGCCTACCTCCACTGACACACGAAGGCCACACCTCTTTCATTCTAACCGGCATAGACCACGCCTCCTACATTCTCACTGACACACAAAGGCCACACCTCTTTCATTCTAACCGACATAGACCATGCCTCCTTCATTCTCGCTGACACACAGAAGCCACACCTCCTTCATGCTAACTGACAGAGGCCCCACCTCCTTCATGCTAACTGACAGAGGCCACGCCTCCTTCACTGTAACTTACACAGAGACCAGGCCTCCTTTACAAAGACCGACACACAGAGCCCTTCTGAAGTGGGCGTGGTCACTGTGTGCTGTGAACTGAATGTTAATACTCTTTGAAATGTTAAATATAAACAATAATTCAGGAAATTCAATAAAGAAAACACAATCAATGGACCACTTCAGTGTCTGAACTCTTATCTTTTTATAGGAAGAAGGAAAAAAAATATCTTTATTATTTAACACATTTTTAAACACATAAAATACAGCTGAAGGGGCTTCATGTAGTCCTGATGATCCATGGATCTGTTCCTCACCGGATCCTCACACACTCCATCTGCACTCAGAGCAGAAACGGGATCACCGCCTTCCTCGACTTTGGGTAATTGTCAAATTTCTCGAGGTAGAACCTTTAGAGCATCAAGAGAAACGCTGTCAAACATCAGCAAACATGAACACACACACACACACTGCGTACAGTTTCATCCACAGGTTTCTATCTATCCTTTACTATCGATTTCTAATCTGATCCGATCTTCACCTGCCATTTTGGATCTTATACATGAACTTGGATCAAAAAAAATCACAATATATTTGTTTGTTGGTTTGTTTGTTTTGTTGTGGCTTCACACACCATTGCACTTTCGCCACAATCACAGTGTTTGTATATTTGTTTATTTACTGATTATTAATGGAATCAGTAACATTGTTTTCTATCTTTCTTAGTTTTATATGTTTACAGACTTTTAATGACACAATTATTTATTGTCTCATTATTTATTTGTTTGGTTGTTTACTTATTAAAATTATTATTTATTATTATAAATATATAATAATAAATAATAATTTAAACAGATTAGTTATATATATATATATATAAATATAATATAAACAATGTTATTTACTGCCATCATATTTATTTGTTGTTGTTTTGTGATTTACATTGGTATACCGTTTACTTGTGTATTTATCTATTGCGGCTTTTGATCTATCTGTCTCTCATATACATGTGTTGGTGTGTTAGACTCATCCTCTGTTCCTGTACAGTACCTGTGGTGGTGATAAGCTCTGGGACCGATGGAGCACATGGTGAAGAAAGCGAAGGAGAAGGTGGTCAGAGACCATGTGGCCATGGCGTAACCACACCACTCTACTATCTCCCCGAAAAAATTAGCACCAGACACCCACTCGAACATTCCTCCTGAGAAAACACACACACACACCCACACACACACACACACACACACACACACACACACACAGAGGACCATGTAAATATCTATGCAATATTTTTTTCAAAATACACTCAAATGTGATTATGCAAAACGTGTGTGTTTGTGTGTGTGTGTGTGTGTGTGTGTGTACCCTCAGGTATCTTGTAAGTGATCTCGCCCGGCTTTCTGAGATTCCTCAGGATATGGTCGCTGTGGATGTTAATGGCCATTCCTAAGAAGAACATGAACAGACCTGCACACAAACAGATACGATGATATTTCATGAACGAGCCCTCGTGGACCCTCAGGAAACATAAAATGGAAATAGTAAATAAAACATATATACGGTCCACACAAAACACAGGACAGAAAATCACCCCAGACGTCTACGATCCAGACGTCTGCAGTCTTGCTCTTTGAATCTGCTCTCATAACTTTCTGTGTGGTTTTCCATTTTATTATATCAGCCATAAACATCCTTTTCCCCTCACCAGGAATAGAAATTATTATTCATATGAAATTAATTCAATTATTATTATTATTTTTTTTATAAAATACACTGTACACCCAAAATTTTGTGGACACCTGAGGATATGCCTGGCAGGTTCTGCTTTATGAACATCTCACCACATTCAGAATAAATAAAAAAAATCATTCCAAAGCTGTTCAGTCATTTTGGCGCTCTATAGCAGGAGATCTTCCACATCTTCCAACCCATTTAAAGCAGATGTTCATGAAGTTTGGTTAGTGCCCTGGGGCATGGTCATGCTGGAACAGGTTCAGGTCTCCTAGTTCACGAGTGAGGAGACAATTTCATGCTACATCATCCAAAGACATCAGATACAATTGTGTGCCTTCAGCTTTCAGATAACAGTTTGGGAAAGAACCACATATGACTGTACAGGTGTTCCAATACTTTTGTGATATATACTGTATATATATATACAATACCTCCTGTAATGTTGATGGTTCAGTTGACGGTTTGCATTTTGTGCTCAGGTCTCAGTCTGGGAGACGCAGCAAGCCATCAAGGACCATCTCTAACCAAAAGGTGTCTGAGACCATGATTACCATTTAATTAATACCCTAACCTGAACTGCTGGGGGGGGGGCACCAGCCCCAATGACCTCCGGCTGGATAGTATTCTCACCCAGTCATGTGTTCCTTTACTCATTTCCTACACTCAATTTACATTTTTAAAGCTAAATCCTGTCTACACTTCACAGGGAAGAACATCTGGGCAGAGTTTGCTCTGGGTTTGTTTTTGACTCAAACCCAAAGTGCTTCATGTATTTTGTCACTGCTACACTGTTTTAAACATCATCTTCATTACGATCTTCGTCGTCCTCATCAATTTTTTACTTACAGTCTCAACCAAAGAATTAAAAGTAAACTATCAGTACCATGTTGAATTAAAGAGCATTTTGTTGAGTTCATTGGTCATAGGAGTTGAATCGTATCGCATCGGTAGCTGCTTCATATGTATCTTTAATGTATCGTATCGTTGGCTATGCATCGAGATGCGAATCGCATCGGCCTTATTACGGAGATACGCATCCCTATCACAGTGTGTTTTCAGCTGCCGCCTTCACTCTGGCCTGTCGCTCTCACCCGATATGAAGCGGATGTCTGTGTGCCAATCGGCGTCAAACCGGGCGCAGTGGAGCATGTAATGCCCTTGCAGGAAACCATTCAACGAGCAGAACACCACAGCTGATACCATGATGAACAGAGGACACGGCCGTCCCTTATTCAGCAACGAGTAGATGAAAGTCCTGAAGGAGAGACAGAAAAACAAGAGATGATTCAGCAAAAATATCAGCAACAAAATCCCCTACCAAGTCCACGTTCCCACCTTCCCAAACCATTGTTTAAAACAAGTGCAGAAATATCTTAAATAGATTATATTCTTCTTCTTCTTCTTCTTCATATTCTTCCCCTTATTAGTTTTATTCATATTATGATTTGTTGAACAGTTCCTTTCAAAGTTGTTGAGTAATTAAAGTAATTAAGTTGAACCGACCACGCCACATTTTCTTAAATATGTTTGTACTTGCCCTCTGTTTTACACTTTACCATATGACTTTTCCCCCATATGTGGTTCTTCCACAAACTGTTGCCTCAAATTTTGAGACACAATTATGAAGGACGTTTTTAGACACATGAAATTCTCGCTTGAACCAGGAGATCCAAACCAGTTCCAATACCATGCCCCTGTGCACAAGCTCCATGAATATATGCTTTACATGAAATGGAAGATGTTGAAGGTCTCTTGCTAAAGAGCTTATTAGAAGCACATGCCAATCTTATGTTCAGGTGGATACGGATAAAACTTTCTTTCGGCTTCTCCCGTTAGGGGGCGCCACAGCGGATCCTCCGCATGTTTGATTTGTAAAGTAAACCGTATAAGAGGTTATACTTAAAAAAAACATTTGTGTTTTAACCTCAACTAGCAAACTGGTTCACTTGTTCAGGTCACAGCTTGAAGCACACCATTATTCAAATGAATCTGATGCAAATCACTTTGTGGCTGGTTCTTATTCTTAGTCTTGTCTCTTAGTGGGGTTGTGTAACCTGCAAGTTTTTTTGCAAGTTCGAAATTCCTAAAGAGTTCAAGCTAATCTAGCAAATATCACGCATACCAATTAACACTAAAAGAACATGCTTTGTGCAGTCATATCTTCATGGATCTGGCTTTGTGCACAGGGGCATGGTCATGCTGGAACAGGTTTGTGTCTCCTAGTTCATGTGAAGCAAACATTTCATGCTGCAGCTTTCAAAGACGGTCTACACATTGTGTAACTTTGTGGTATCAGAAGAATTTACATTTTTGGCATTTGGAGATTAGGGCCAGGCACAGGGGCCCAGGAGTGGCAAATTGGTGTGACTGGAATTTGCTCTTATGACTTTTTGAATCTAAAGTCCAATGCCTTAACCACTAAGCTCCCATTCAAGAAACTGAATTGCATTGGATTCAATAAGTGAGAACGAGAACAGTTCATTATGGTGGATGTCCAAAAAACAATAATTGTAGCTAGAAATTGGTAAAAAAAAAAAAAAACTTTTCATATGTGTTTAAAACGTTTTTACGAGCAAATTGCAGTGGTATAAGAGGAGTAAAATGAACTAGCTTGGGTTATTGTGGAGGTTTTTAATCAATTAAAATTGTATTACTGTATCAAACAGTCGTTTGATGCAACGTTTAGGTGTTTGGGTGTTTGCGGGGTTCATAGGCTCAACTGGTTTGTCATGTTATAACACGACTTATAACATGTTCACTGATCCCGATTTTACCTTCTATAACCACCCTAACAGACACCCTCCTAGAATTTATTTCTTTGATTTAATGGTTATAATGAAAATTGTATTGGTGTTAATGGATATTGTAATGGTGTAACAATGTGGATCTATACTAGACTGGTAATTTGTAGGCTTCTGTTTGGTGGCATGTTATGTATGATACAATGAGGGAATAATTAAACCCCTTTAGCAACGTCTAGGGCACATCGTATCTACTGGACACCATTAGGACCATTAATTTAGCTTTTAGGTTCCATAACTATGTTATTATATATACAAAAGAATTGAACCCAACTTTGGAGGACTGTTTAGTGTTTGCTGGGAAAGGGTTCCTCAGTTTGATGGTAACCATGTGGTAACCAACAGCTGATGATCTGTAATGGTATCCATAGTAGAAACCATTAGTATTCCTGCGATGGTTTTAATTATCGTGTGTGGTTTTTCTTTTTTTATTTTTAAGCTATAATACTTAACTGAATGAAAGTGTATAAAATTGTTTTGCAGCTTTGTAGTGTGTTATCCAGGTTCCTACCTTTGGAAGTAGTGCAGGCAGAAGGTCCAGAGGAAAACGCTGCGCCCCAGCCCTTGCAAAGTGTCCGTGCTGAGGAGCAGAAGCACAGGCACTAAAACCGAGGGAAGTTCCTGGATGAACCAGGCAACTTTGGCTGGCAGCATCACCCCGGGAGCACCGGTTTCCACATATCGTCCGTATTGAGTGTGAGTCTTGACCTGGCGCAGGAAATAAAGGACACCTCCGATGATCAGCCCCCAGTTTAGGAAACACAGGCTCTTCTCCATGCACTGCATTCTGGCATGGTCTGACAGCTTTTAGCGCTCGTCTTTCATACAATGTGTTTTGTACCCACCCTAACTTCCCTTCTTAAGAACCCTCCCTAATTCCCTCCTTCCTGATCTGCAACAAGGGAAAAGAGATCAACCCTTTTTCAGCTCTCATTTAGCATTGCAGAATTCAGAGGCACAAGAAGTCACATGTCTGCTTTGTGGGTAGAAACAGGCATATCATTTACACTCTTGAACCATCCCCCATTTGTCAGAGTCAGAACACACACACACACACACACACACACACACACACAATGCTAGTTCTAGCTCATACATACTGTACTGTATTTTTTGTCTCGTTTTTTTTTCCCCAACACAAATTATTTAAAGTCTCAGCTTTTCTTGCGCCGTCTCTTCTAAACTCCAGCAAATGTTCTTTCTCTTACAGCGTCATCTACAGCCAGCTCTTTTTGACCTTTCTCACACCACATTCCTCAAATCTCTGGGGTGCCCCTAATCATGGTATTTCCTGCAGGTTCAATAATAAAAGTATTTCTTTTTACTTTCCAGGCTAAAAAAATTATTTGCAATGTTTTGAAACACGGTGGTGGAGCGTACGGAAGTAAATAGAATTTGTTATTGTAGGTAGCTTTGTAGCTGAAGTCAAATATCTGAACTACATTTCACGAAACTACATTATTACTCAGTGGATAAAAACTTAACTGGTCAAACACGCAGCAATCCAGAGTCGAGCGCACGCTGTCGAAGAGGGAAGTGACGAAATACAAATACTTCAATTTATCTGGTATCAGTACTTTCAACTTCCTTCAACTTTTTTTTTTTTTACACAAATATCTGTACTCTTTACTTCTTACATTTACAAAACAGACTGGTTTGGTGACATCATCAATGTTTTTTCTTCTCATTGCCCACCGCTAATCGCTTCGGTTTCCTGTCATTTCCTGTCTCTCACACACCACAGATGTAGACTAGTTTCTGTAGCTCATTCCGCAGGCAGAAGGCAGTAAGGAGTTTGGGGTTAACGTGGATGAGACAGAGGAAGTCAGTAATGTAAACATGCCTGAGAACAGAGACATTCCTAATCAACATCATCATCATCATCATCTTTTCTCTGCTTGTGGTTTACGTGGTGGATCTTCAGACTGGACACATTCATTAGAGAACAACATTTAAAATTCTTTTATATTAATATGGGTTCAGTTTCCAGCGTGACACTAAAACAGGTAGTAATAATCACTACTTTTTACTGAAGAACATGTCACAAACTTCTTTACTTCAATTTGAGGGAATCAGAACTTTTATCAGATTCTTTATGTGTACTTTTGCTATCTCGGGCGCTTTGTTTTGAACTTGAGCCAGTTAGTTTAAGCATTTGGAGAGGAATAAATGATGAGAGAAACTCCAGACTCGAACTCTAAAGGTTTGGGGTTCATGATAATTGTAATAGAAATCAATCAGTGTTTGAGTCATTAATATCATTCTAATAATAGATCAGTGTGCTGAGAGTCACATTCGAGTCTTTTCACATAAACTGAGGTGATTAAGTGAAGAATCTTGTGATAAACTACATTGGATACATTTGAAGGCAAAAACATTTGTACTTTTACTCAGGTGAAAGTTTAAAGGGACACTTTTACTTTAGTCACATTTAACCGAGTGAATCTCTACTTTAACTCAAATACATGTTACTGTTGAAACCTAAATGTATTGGGACACCTGACTTTTCATACCATATGTGGTTCTTTCCCAAACTTGACCTGCAAAGTTGATGTCACACAGTTGTATAGGACATTTTTTTGGATGTAGTAGCATGAAATTGTCCCGTAATTTGAATAAAGTGAAACATAAACCTGTTCCAGCTTAAAATTGACTCCATGCACAAAGCCTGCTGCATGAAGATCTGCTTTTCATGGGTCAGCAGATGTGGAAGATCGCCAGCTTTAGAGCTCCAACCCCGTTGAACATCTTTAGGGATTAACTTTTCACACATATCTGACTTTACTGCCACCCTTGAGGCTGAATGAATCTCCACAAAATCTAGTGGAACATCTTCCCAGAAGAGTGGAGGTTATTATAACAGGAAATAGGGACTACATATGGAATTGGATGTTCAAAAAGAATAATGGTGATGTGATCACAAACTTTTGTGCATATCGTGTCTCAACATAAAACATCAAATGGGGTTAGCATTCAGCAAGATAGCGCTCCAAAATGTGAAGCAAAAATTTTAAGAAATTTTTTTTGGGGAAAAACAGAAAATAAATTTGGCTGATTTAAGTGTATGCAAACTTTTGCTAAAAAGTTACAACATATTTTGACTACACATATATTGAAGTGTCTAGATTTAACTGTGTAAATATTTGAGTGTATAGATTAGAGCATGCAGAGAAGATTTAAATGTGTGTATATTTTAGTGCATATATTTAAAGGTGTAGATTTGAGTGTATAGATTTGTGTGTATAAATTTGCGCATGTATATATTTGAGTTTGTATATTTGAGTGTATAGATTTAAGTGTGTACATTCAAGTGTATATATTTGAGTGTGTATATTTAACTGTATATATTTAAGTGTGTAGATTTAAATGTGTAGATTTAAGTGTATAGATTTAAGTGTATATATTTGAGTGTGTAGATTTAAGTGTATAGATTTAAGTGTGTAGCTTTAAGTGTATATATTTGAGTGTATAGATTTAAGTGTATATATTTTAGTGTGTAGATTTGAGTGTATACATTTGATGTATATATTTGCATGTGTAGATTTGAGTGTCTATTTAAGTGCATAGATTTGCATGTAGATTTGAGTGTGTATATTTAATGTATATATTTGAGTGTATATATTTGACGATGTAGATTTGAGTGTATAGATTTGAGTGTATAAATTTGAGTGCATAGATTTGCATGTAGATTTGAGTGTGCAGATTTGCATGTACAGAGTTAAGAGTATAGATTTGAATGTGTAGATTTGAATATAAAGATTTGAACATGTACATTTTATGCATATGGATTTGAGTGTGTAGATTTAATTAAATCTGGTCGACTACGTATCTCTGTACACCTCAGAATCTGAAAAAATACAGAGTCTCCAATAACTCTGCTCTTTATAGACTGTTATATTGTTTAAAGGTGGTTTAGGCATATAACATATATACAATTCATCTTTTCATTGTATTGGGTTAAAGTTTTGAAAACAGCATGAATGTATATAGATCTCATAATTTCCTGTCATCCTGGCTTCTGATTAATAAACCACAAAGACTTTAGTTCCATCTGCTTTGGTTATGACTTCCAGAACGAAACACACACACACACACACACACACACACACACACACACACACACACACACACACACACACACACACACACACCTTATCATCAAACAGCAAACATACACCACACGGGAGAACCTAGGAGCCTGCGTGTATTTGTGTATGTGTGTGTGTGTATAAGCCGAGTCACACTCTGAGTTAAATGTGACTCGTGTCACGTGGTCCTGAGCGATCAGCTGATTGGCGCATCACTTCCTGTTTGGTTCTCCCGGTGTGTCGGAGATCAGCTCGAGTGTCTCGAAGATTAACCGCAAATTCTGCGGCTTTTTCACATTCGGGTGAGTGTTTGCGCTGATTTGTTTTCTCTTTACGCTTTAACTCAAAGATGGTTTACAGTTTGTGATGGCGGCACTGTTTCTGAGAAACTTTCCGTGCTGAGCTGCTGAGTGTTTACTGCTGGGAGTGAAGAGGATTCACATGAACCCCGTAGCTCCATATTTACATTTATACATCAACCCAGTCCCTGTGACCGATATTACAATCCTCGAATGATAAACAAAGATCACACACAGGGACTAAACCGATCCTGTAGATCAAATGATCAATAGAACTGAAGCGTCTCTTACTTAGAAAACCAACCATCGGCTTCCTGCTCCAGGACTGGGCGATGTGATCGTCATACCGCGATATTTCACCCGATACATTAAGAACGTACACGATAGATTTGTACAAAATGGATTTATTATAGATCAACATGAGTATAGTATTGATGGTAGTATAGGTAAACATGGGTATAGTATTGATGGTAGTATGGGTAAACATGGGTATAGTATTGATGGTAGTATAGGTAAACATGGGTATAGTATTGATGGTGGTATGGGTAAACATGAGTATAGTATTGATGGTAGTATGGGTAAACATGGGTATAGTAGTGATGGTAGTATGGGTAAACATGAGTATAGTAGTGATGGTAGTATGGGTAAACATGAGTATAGTAGTGATGGTAGTATGGGTAAACATGAGTATAGTAGTGATGGTAGTATGGGTAAACATGAGTATAGTAGTGATGGTAGTATGGGTAAACATGAGTATAGTAGTGATGGTAGTATGGGTAAACATGAGTATAGTAGTGATGGTAGTATGGGTAAACATGAGTATAGTAGTGATGGTAGTATGGGTAAACATGAGTATAGTAGTGATGGTAGTATGGGTAAACATGAGTATAGTAGTGATGGTAGTATGGGTAAACATGAGTATAGTAGTGATGGTAGTATGGGTAAACATGAGTATAGTAGTGATGGTAGTATGGGTAAACATGAGTATAGTAGTGATGGTAGTATGGGTAAACATGAGTATAGTAGTGATGGTAGTATGGGTAAACATGAGTATAGTAGTGATGGTAGTATGGGTAAACATGAGTATAGTAGTGATGGTAGTATGGGTAAACATGAGTATAGTAGTGATGGTAGTATGGGTAAACATGAGTATAGTAGTGATGGTAGTATGGGTAAACATGAGTATAGTAGTGATGGTAGTATGGGTAAACATGAGTATAGTAGTGATGGTAGTATGGGTAAACATGAGTATAGTAGTGATGGTAGTATGGGTAAACATGAGTATAGTAGTGATGGTAGTATGGGTAAACATGAGTATAGTAGTGATGGTAGTATGGGTAAACATGAGTATAGTAGTGATGGTAGTATGGGTAAACATGAGTATAGTAGTGATGGTAGTATGGGTAAACATGAGTATAGTAGTGATGGTAGTATGGGTAAACATGAGTATAGTAGTGATGGTAGTATGGGTAAACATGAGTATAGTAGTGATGGTAGTATGGGTAAACATGAGTATAGTAGTGATGGTAGTATGGGTAAACATGAGTATAGTAGTGATGGTAGTATGGGTAAACATGAGTATAGTAGTGATGGTAGTATGGGTAAACATGAGTATAGTAGTGATGGTAGTATGGGTAAACATGAGTATAGTAGTGATGGTAGTATGGGTAAACATGAGTATAGTAGTGATGGTAGTATGGGTAAACATGAGTATAGTAGTGATGGTAGTATGGGTAAACATGAGTATAGTAGTGATGGTAGTATGGGTAAACATGAGTATAGTAGTGATGGTAGTATGGGTAAACATGAGTATAGTAGTGATGGTAGTATGGGTAAACATGAGTATAGTAGTGATGGTAGTATGGGTAAACATGAGTATAGTAGTGATGGTAGTATGGGTAAACATGAGTATAGTAGTGATGGTAGTATGGGTAAACATGAGTATAGTAGTGATGGTAGTATGGGTAAACATGAGTATAGTAGTGATGGTAGTATGGGTAAACATGAGTATAGTAGTGATGGTAGTATGGGTAAACATGAGTATAGTAGTGATGGTAGTATGGGTAAACATGAGTATAGTAGTGATGGTAGTATGGGTAAACATGAGTATAGTAGTGATGGTAGTATGGGTAAACATGAGTATAGTAGTGATGGTAGTATGGGTAAACATGAGTATAGTAGTGATGGTAGTATGGGTAAACATGAGTATAGTAGTGATGGTAGTATGGGTAAACATGAGTATAGTAGTGATGGTAGTATGGGTAAACATGAGTATAGTAGTGATGGTAGTATGGGTAAACATGAGTATAGTAGTGATGGTAGTATGGGTAAACATGAGTATAGTAGTGATGGTAGTATGGGTAAACATGAGTATAGTAGTGATGGTAGTATGGGTAAACATGAGTATAGTAGTGATGGTAGTATGGGTAAACATGAGTATAGTAGTGATGGTAGTATGGGTAAACATGAGTATAGTAGTGATGGTAGTATGGGTAAACATGAGTATAGTAGTGATGGTAGTATGGGTAAACATGAGTATAGTAGTGATGGTAGTATGGGTAAACATGAGTATAGTAGTGATGGTAGTATGGGTAAACATGAGTATAGTAGTGATGGTAGTATGGGTAAACATGAGTATAGTAGTGATGGTAGTATGGGTAAACATGAGTATAGTAGTGATGGTAGTATGGGTAAACATGAGTATAGTAGTGATGGTAGTATGGGTAAACATGAGTATAGTAGTGATGGTAGTATGGGTAAACATGAGTATAGTAGTGATGGTAGTATGGGTAAACATGAGTATAGTAGTGATGGTAGTATGGGTAAACATGAGTATAGTAGTGATGGTAGTATGGGTAAACATGAGTATAGTAGTGATGGTAGTATGGGTAAACATGAGTATAGTAGTGATGGTAGTATGGGTAAACATGAGTATAGTAGTGATGGTAGTATGGGTAAACATGAGTATAGTAGTGATGGTAGTATGGGTAAACATGAGTATAGTAGTGATGGTAGTATGGGTAAACATGAGTATAGTAGTGATGGTAGTATGGGTAAACATGAGTATAGTAGTGATGGTAGTATGGGTAAACATGAGTATAGTAGTGATGGTAGTATGGGTAAACATGAGTATAGTAGTGATGGTAGTATGGGTAAACATGAGTATAGTAGTGATGGTAGTATGGGTAAACATGAGTATAGTAGTGATGGTAGTATGGGTAAACATGAGTATAGTAGTGATGGTAGTATGGGTAAACATGAGTATAGTAGTGATGGTAGTATGGGTAAACATGAGTATAGTAGTGATGGTAGTATGGGTAAACATGAGTATAGTAGTGATGGTAGTATGGGTAAACATGAGTATAGTAGTGATGGTAGTATGGGTAAACATGAGTATAGTAGTGATGGTAGTATGGGTAAACATGAGTATAGTAGTGATGGTAGTATGGGTAAACATGAGTATAGTAGTGATGGTAGTATGGGTAAACATGAGTATAGTAGTGATGGTAGTATGGGTAAACATGAGTATAGTAGTGATGGTAGTATGGGTAAACATGAGTATAGTAGTGATGGTAGTATGGGTAAACATGAGTATAGTAGTGATGGTAGTATGGGTAAACATGAGTATAGTAGTGATGGTAGTATGGGTAAACATGAGTATAGTAGTGATGGTAGTATGGGTAAACATGAGTATAGTAGTGATGGTAGTATGGGTAAACATGAGTATAGTAGTGATGGTAGTATGGGTAAACATGAGTATAGTAGTGATGGTAGTATGGGTAAACATGAGTATAGTAGTGATGGTAGTATGGGTAAACATGAGTATAGTAGTGATGGTAGTATGGGTAAACATGAGTATAGTAGTGATGGTAGTATGGGTAAACATGAGTATAGTAGTGATGGTAGTATGGGTAAACATGAGTATAGTAGTGATGGTAGTATGGGTAAACATGAGTATAGTAGTGATGGTAGTATGGGTAAACATGAGTATAGTAGTGATGGTAGTATGGGTAAACATGAGTATAGTAGTGATGGTAGTATGGGTAAACATGAGTATAGTAGTGATGGTAGTATGGGTAAACATGAGTATAGTAGTGATGGTAGTATGGGTAAACATGAGTATAGTAGTGATGGTAGTATGGGTAAACATGAGTATAGTAGTGATGGTAGTATGGGTAAACATGAGTATAGTAGTGATGGTAGTATGGGTAAACATGAGTATAGTAGTGATGGTAGTATGGGTAAACATGAGTATAGTAGTGATGGTAGTATGGGTAAACATGAGTATAGTAGTGATGGTAGTATGGGTAAACATGAGTATAGTAGTGATGGTAGTATGGGTAAACATGAGTATAGTAGTGATGGTAGTATGGGTAAACATGAGTATAGTAGTGATGGTAGTATGGGTAAACATGAGTATAGTAGTGATGGTAGTATGGGTAAACATGAGTATAGTAGTGATGGTAGTATGGGTAAACATGAGTATAGTAGTGATGGTAGTATGGGTAAACATGAGTATAGTAGTGATGGTAGTATGGGTAAACATGAGTATAGTAGTGATGGTAGTATGGGTAAACATGAGTATAGTAGTGATGGTAGTATGGGTAAACATGAGTATAGTAGTGATGGTAGTATGGGTAAACATGAGTATAGTAGTGATGGTAGTATGGGTAAACATGAGTATAGTAGTGATGGTAGTATGGGTAAACATGAGTATAGTAGTGATGGTAGTATGGGTAAACATGAGTATAGTAGTGATGGTAGTATGGGTAAACATGAGTATAGTAGTGATGGTAGTATGGGTAAACATGAGTATAGTAGTGATGGTAGTATGGGTAAACATGAGTATAGTAGTGATGGTAGTATGGGTAAACATGAGTATAGTAGTGATGGTAGTATGGGTAAACATGAGTATAGTAGTGATGGTAGTATGGGTAAACATGAGTATAGTAGTGATGGTAGTATGGGTAAACATGAGTATAGTAGTGATGGTAGTATGGGTAAACATGAGTATAGTAGTGATGGTAGTATGGGTAAACATGAGTATAGTAGTGATGGTAGTATGGGTAAACATGAGTATAGTAGTGATGGTAGTATGGGTAAACATGAGTATAGTAGTGATGGTAGTATGGGTAAACATGAGTATAGTAGTGATGGTAGTATGGGTAAACATGAGTATAGTAGTGATGGTAGTATGGGTAAACATGAGTATAGTAGTGATGGTAGTATGGGTAAACATGAGTATAGTAGTGATGGTAGTATGGGTAAACATGAGTATAGTAGTGATGGTAGTATGGGTAAACATGAGTATAGTAGTGATGGTAGTATGGGTAAACATGAGTATAGTAGTGATGGTAGTATGGGTAAACATGAGTATAGTAGTGATGGTAGTATGGGTAAACATGAGTATAGTAGTGATGGTAGTATGGGTAAACATGAGTATAGTAGTGATGGTAGTATGGGTAAACATGAGTATAGTAGTGATGGTAGTATGGGTAAACATGAGTATAGTAGTGATGGTAGTATGGGTAAACATGAGTATAGTAGTGATGGTAGTATGGGTAAACATGAGTATAGTAGTGATGGTAGTATGGGTAAACATGAGTATAGTAGTGATGGTAGTATGGGTAAACATGAGTATAGTAGTGATGGTAGTATGGGTAAACATGAGTATAGTAGTGATGGTAGTATGGGTAAACATGAGTATAGTAGTGATGGTAGTATGGGTAAACATGAGTATAGTAGTGATGGTAGTATGGGTAAACATGAGTATAGTAGTGATGGTAGTATGGGTAAACATGAGTATAGTAGTGATGGTAGTATGGGTAAACATGAGTATAGTAGTGATGGTAGTATGGGTAAACATGAGTATAGTAGTGATGGTAGTATGGGTAAACATGAGTATAGTAGTGATGGTAGTATGGGTAAACATGAGTATAGTAGTGATGGTAGTATGGGTAAACATGAGTATAGTAGTGATGGTAGTATGGGTAAACATGAGTATAGTAGTGATGGTAGTATGGGTAAACATGAGTATAGTAGTGATGGTAGTATGGGTAAACATGAGTATAGTAGTGATGGTAGTATGGGTAAACATGAGTATAGTAGTGATGGTAGTATGGGTAAACATGAGTATAGTAGTGATGGTAGTATGGGTAAACATGAGTATAGTAGTGATGGTAGTATGGGTAAACATGAGTATAGTAGTGATGGTAGTATGGGTAAACATGAGTATAGTAGTGATGGTAGTATGGGTAAACATGAGTATAGTAGTGATGGTAGTATGGGTAAACATGAGTATAGTAGTGATGGTAGTATGGGTAAACATGAGTATAGTAGTGATGGTAGTATGGGTAAACATGAGTATAGTAGTGATGGTAGTATGGGTAAACATGAGTATAGTAGTGATGGTAGTATGGGTAAACATGAGTATAGTAGTGATGGTAGTATGGGTAAACATGAGTATAGTAGTGATGGTAGTATGGGTAAACATGAGTATAGTAGTGATGGTAGTATGGGTAAACATGAGTATAGTAGTGATGGTAGTATGGGTAAACATGAGTATAGTAGTGATGGTAGTATGGGTAAACATGAGTATAGTAGTGATGGTAGTATGGGTAAACATGAGTATAGTAGTGATGGTAGTATGGGTAAACATGAGTATAGTAGTGATGGTAGTATGGGTAAACATGAGTATAGTAGTGATGGTAGTATGGGTAAACATGAGTATAGTAGTGATGGTAGTATGGGTAAACATGAGTATAGTAGTGATGGTAGTATGGGTAAACATGAGTATAGTAGTGATGGTAGTATGGGTAAACATGAGTATAGTAGTGATGGTAGTATGGGTAAACATGAGTATAGTAGTGATGGTAGTATGGGTAAACATGAGTATAGTAGTGATGGTAGTATGGGTAAACATGAGTATAGTAGTGATGGTAGTATGGGTAAACATGAGTATAGTAGTGATGGTAGTATGGGTAAACATGAGTATAGTAATCTATGTATTCTGACTGTGTGTGTGTGTGTGTGTGTGTGTGTGTGTGTGTGTGTGTGTGTGTGTGTGTGTGTGTGTGTGTGTGTGTTCATTCAGTTTATCCATGGCTGGCTGATGCTCTCCTCCCTGATGCTGCTCTTCTGGTTCAGCTACATGTATCTGGAGTAAGTGTCACGGAGCTCAGATGCTCTACAGGAGCGACTCGATATCGTGTGTGTTTCGACGCCTCTCTAATGAGCCGTGGTTGCTTTTTATTTCCTTTCATTTTTTGTTTTACGTTGTTAAACAAGAAAGAGAAAAAAGAGGACAGAAGACCAGTGCACCTTCTCAACCTCATCTCCATCAGAACCTGACTTTACTAACACACTTGTGGCTCGGTGAATCTCCACAAAAATGCCCATGAGGTCTGGTGAAACTTCTTCCCCGAAGAGTTGAGGTTATTATAGGAGTAAATGGAGACTAAATGTTTAACGCGATGATCAAAAAGAAGCAAATAGCAATCTTATGGTCAGGTGTCCACAAACTTTTGATCGTGTAGCGTGTGTGGAGCGCACAGACGTGCAAAGTCTGAGATCACTGGTCTGATCATGAGGTAAATAAAAAGCATCACTGATCGTAGCGTTTCCCATCTGTGTGTCTCCACAGGGAGGTGTTCAGGACCTACAACTTGGCTATGGATTATCCGACCGTGGCCATAATGATCTGGAACTTCGGCGCTGTGGGGATGATCTGTATCCACTGGAAAGGGCCCCTGCAGCTGCAGCAGGCCTACCTCATCATGGTCAGCGCCCTCATGGCTCTCATCTTCATCAAATACCTGCCCGAGTGGTCTGCTTGGGTCATCCTGGCTGGCATCTCCATCTACGGTGAGAGCAGAGTTCATTGTAAATCAGAAAGAAATTCAGTGATTAGATGCTGAGAACCTCAGGGTTTACTGATTGGATGCTGAGAACTTTAGGGTTCAGTGAGTGGTTGGATGTTGAGAACCTCAGAGTTCAGTGAGCAGTTGGATGTTGAGAACCTCAGGGTTCAGTGAGTGGTTGGATGCTGAGAACCTCAGGGTTCAGTGAGTGGTTGGATGCTGAGAACCTCAGGGTTCAGTGAGTGATTGGATGCTGAGAACCTCAGGGTTCAGTGAGTGAATGTTAAGAACCTCAGGGTTCAGTGAGTGGATGTATCTCTACTTAATCCCACCACACTGCATTTATCATTTCTAGTATTTCTTTTCCTTCTTTATTGCTGTAGATCTGGTGGCTGTTCTGAGCCCTAAAGGTCCTCTAAGGATGTTGGTCGAGACGGCGCAGGAGAGGAACGAGCCCATCTTCCCCGCACTCATTTACTCCTGTGAGTCAACACGCTGACATGTAACACACTTGCAACACACACCCTACGTACTCACTAATCTGATCCTCAGGTGTCCACAAACTTTTGAATCTCTGTGAATAAAGAAGTGTGGAGCACTGGTTCATCACATCTTCGTTATTGTGATTCTTCTTCTTTTCCTTAGCTGCTATGGTGTGGATGGTGGGAATGGCCAATCCGTCTCCGGCTGCCAACACTGGTGAGAGAGAGAGAGAGAGAGAGAGAGAGAGAGAGAGAGAGAGAGTGTGTGTGTTTGTCTGAGTGTGTAAGTAAGAGAGAGAGAGAGAGACGTGAAGCTCATTAATCCCAGGGTGCAGGGGAGAGCATTCAACTGGTGTAAATCAAAAACAAACTGAATAGATTAAAAAAACCACGTGTCATTAGGGGTTTGAGGGTACACGTATTTCGGTTCTGGGCACACGTGTACCAAATGCAATCCTTTTTTTTTTTTTACGTGTGTAACATAGTTCAAGTCTGAGTTCCCTCATGAATATATTAAGTGCCGGACTGCACGTTTGTTTAGTGAGTCAGTAAATGACACAGTAATTGTGTCAGGGAGGGAGTCAGTACATGAGCCAGTCAGTAGGTGAGTGTGTCAGGAAGTAATTCAGTAGGTGAGTGAGTGAGTGAGTGAGTGAGTGAGTGAGTGAGTGAGTCAGTAGGTAGGTGAGTGAGTCAGTAGGTAGGTGAGTGAGTGAGTCGGTAGGTGAGTGAGTGAGTCAGTAGGTGAGTGAGTGAGTCAGTAGATGAGTGAGTGATTAAGTCAGTAGGTGAGTGAGTGAGTGAGAGTGAGTGAGTCAGTCAGTAGGTGAGTGAGTAAGTGAGTCAGTAGGTGAGTGAGTAAGTGAGTCAGTAGGTGAGTGAGTGAGTAAGTGAGTGAGTCAGTAGGTGAGTGAGTGAGTGAGTCGGTAGGTGAGTGAGTGAGTAAGTGAGTCGGTAGGTGAGTGAGTGAGTGAGTCGGTAGGTGAGTGAGTGAGTGTCAGTAGGTAAGTCCCAGACCAGACGCCATGTAACATGATCGACGAGAGCATGTTTCACTTCCACTTTCTGTTTCCTCAGACGAAGAAGCGCCAGTCAGCGAGGACGGGGCGTCAGAGAGAGAAGGGGTGGAGTCTCGTGGCGTGGCGCCGCAGGGGCGGAGCAGGAGCCACTCTGCAGAAGAGGACCTGGAGGAAGACCGTATGTGTTTCTTTTTTTTTTTTTTCTTCCTGTATTAGAGTGGAAATCATGGTGTATTAATTGTGTGTGTGTGTGTGTGTGTGTGTGTGTGTGTGTGTGTGTGTGTGTGTGTGTGTAGGGGGCGTGAAGCTTGGATTAGGAGACTTTATCTTTTATAGCGTCCTGGTGGGAAAAGCAGCAGCCACGGGTGGAGACTGGAACACTACACTCGCCTGCTTCGTAGCCATCCTGATCGTGAGTGACATCTAACACACTCGTATACAATCACACACATGTGTGCACGCTGTTCTAAACCTTGAATGCTCCTAGGGACTGTGCTTGACTCTCCTGCTGCTGGCCATCTTCAAAAAAGCTCTCCCGGCTCTTCCTATCTCCATCACCTTTGGCCTGGTCTTCTACTTCTCTACCGACAACCTGGTGCAGCCGTTCATGGACACCCTGGCAGCTCATCAGTACTACATCTGATCCCCGAAACCTCCATCACCAACACCACCACGACACAACCTGCAAACAACCACAAAGCCTTCGATTTCACCCTCGTCCGTAAGCACGCCGGAGGCAGGCAGGACGTGCCGGGGATCTCCGTCTCTAAATAAGTACTGAGTAGTTATGGATCCGGATCTATCACAGCATACAACCGACCCTAGATCACGTGATGTTCATTGCAAAGCTGGATTGGCTTTTCAATAAACAAAGAGCTTTCTGACCGGGGTTTCACCTACCATTACTGCTTATTAATTACCCCATCCAACCCCTCCAACAACCACCCCCAAACAGACCCTCCAACAACCCCACCAACAGCCCTTCTAACAAACAATCCAACAACTCTTTTAATGACCGCCCCCCAAACAGCCCCTCCAACAACCCCTTCAACAGCCTCTCCAAAAACCACTACCCCAACCCCCCCAAACAGACCCTCAAACAGACCCTCCAACAACCCCACCAACAGCCCTTCCAACAAACTATCCAACAACTCTTCCGATGACCGCCACCCCAACCCCCCAAACGGCCTCTCCAACAACCACCACCCCAACCCCCCCAACAGCCCCTCCAACAACCCCCACCCCAACCCCCCAAACAGCTTCTCCAACAGCCCCTCCAACGACCACCACTCCAACCACATTCAGGTCATGTTTATTTTTTCAATTATTATGAAATTAGAACTTTGTCCTCAACACAAAAAAACGGTGAGATGAGCAAATGTTAGCGTTCGTATCGATCTGGATGTCAAGGACTAAAAAAAAAAAAAAAGATAAATAAGAACAAATATTTTATCCAGAGCAAACATGAGACTGAAATCACACTACAACCTACACTGGAGAAATCGCACTTCATCCCAGATGTGTTCAGTGGGGTTGGAGCTCTATAGTCAGATCATCTTCCACCCCATGTACAGCAGATCTTCATCAAGCTCTCTTTGTGTTCAAGTTCAAGCGAAAATGTTATTACACTGCATCTAAAGACGTCCTATATAATTGTGTACCTCCAGCTTTGAGGTAACAGTTTGGACAAGAACCACATATGGCAGGAAAGTTCAGGTGTCCCAATACTTTCGGCCCAAAGTATAAATGATTGTTCCCTCACCGGCTCGTCACGTGACCGGGAAACGTGATCCGTCCTCTGACTGACTCTGGAGTCCTCCTCCTTGTATGACGGATTCCATCACTATATTAAGAACTTTACGTTCTCTTGACGCAGGCGTGGAAAAGAGAAGCGTTGGGTAAACAAACAAACAAACAAAAAACCACGTGATTGAAGGAAGGGGATCCAATAAAAATTAAAGAAACGACCGAAACATCTTGATAAAGTTTGCGGAATAAATCCATATGGAGACCCTGACGTTCCTGGACGTGCGTTTATGAAACCGTAACAGGAATAAAGTCTCTGCATTGGTTCGAATGTTACAGTTGATGGCTGAAGATTTGTTTGACTTGAATTTCTGACCAATCAGTAGTGAGCTTTTTATTTTATTCTAATTATTAAGCTTTTATTCCCTCATCTTTGCACATTAAACGTGATCAGGACGATAAAGGAAGCGGTCCCTCGGCTTTGTCTCCCGAAGAAGAAGAAAAACGTGTAGTGGTGTGTTTTGTAGCTTCCTGTGTAAAGATGTTTTTTTTGTACCTTTGTGTAATAACGTGCAGAAGAATGAAGTAAATAAATGAGAAATTATTAAACCAGATAATTAAAATAATAATAATAAATAAGTCTTGAGTGTCTTTGATGCAACATTTTAATGAAAAACAAAACAAACAAAAAAAGCACAAACAACTACAAGCTCAGTGGACGCAAAGCGAACGAGTGGATCAGCAGCTTCATGTGTCCTTCAGCTTAACTCCGGTCCTCGAACTGCGACTTGTTCTTCAGCAGGAACGTGGCTAGAAACTCGATGGGGTTCGGAGGCCTTTGGGAAAGAAAGACAGAAGGAGAAAGACGTGTCAGTTGACGAGCACATCAGTGTTTGTGAATCTACAACTTCTGGATTTGACACTATTTTAAAGTGTATTGTGTCTTTTACTGTCCTGTAGCAGGTCAGAACTTCATCTAAATCCTGCTTCAGCTTCATCAACTAAAAATCCTAAAGCCCTCCATTCAGGAGTTTTCCATTCAGTTCTTTTACAACTTTAAGAACTCAGTGACCGAAATAACAATCATCTGAGTTCGCAGATCTGCGCAGTTACAGACGAATAATCGCAGGTCAGGGTAGTTACAGGCGAATAATCGCAGATCACGCGGTTACAGACGAATAATCGCAGATCAGGGTAGTTACAGGCGAATAATCGCAGATCACGCAGTTACAGACGAATAATCGCAGATCACGCAGTTACAGACGAATAATCGCAGATCAGGGTAGTTACATACGAATAATCGCAGATCACGCAGCTACAGACGAATAATCGCAGATCAGGGTAGTTGCAGGCGAATAATCGCAGATCACGCAGTTACAGACGAATAATCGCAGATCAGGGTAGTTACAGGCGAATAATCGCAGATCACGCAGTTACAGACGAATAATCGCAGATCACGCAGTTACATACGAATAATCGCAGATCAGGGTAGTTACAGGCGAATAATCGCAGATCACACAGTTACAGACGAATAATCGCAGATCAGGGTAGTTACAGACGAATAATCACAGATCAGGGTAGTTACAGACGAATAATCGCAGATCACGCACTTACAGACAAATAATCACAGATCAGCACGTTTACAGACAAATAATCGCAGATCACGCACTTACAGACAAATAATCACAGATCAGCACGTTTACAGACGAATAATCACAGATCACTATGTTTACTAACGACCAATCACAGATCCATGCACTTGCAGGTGACCAATCACTGATCACCGTTCTCCTCAGTGACTAATTACAGATCATCACAGTTACAAGAGACCAATGGTGACCAATCACAGATTAGCATGGCTACAGACACCCAATCACAAATCAGTATGGCTACAGACAACCAATCACAGATTACCATGGATACAGACGACCAATCACTGATCGCTGCTCCTCTCGGAGACCAATAACTAATTAAATCTGTATTTAAAGATTGATTTATGATCATTATTTCCCGACTCCTCACTAAGGCTGCTTTATTTCCTCAGCGTAAACTGTGCGACGGTTAAGATTTTGGATAAAAATACCAGAATAAAAAAAAACAGTGCCTTTGCTCCCTAAAAACACTACACTCACATCCACGTTTCTGTACATCTTCAGAAATCCTGCAAGAAACATGACTTTTTTTGAATGTCCTAATTAACCTATGATGTCATCTGAAGACTGAAATTCATTAGCTCCAAAAAAAAAAAAAAGAGAGAGAAAAAAAAAAAAAGAGAGAGCGAGGGAGCGCAGGTGTTTGGTGGAGCTCACCGTTCCTTGGCGAGGACGGAGAGACCCTGCAGCAGGATGGGAACCACCGTCTGATCCAGGTACGCTCGCGTGGGGAGAGTCTGTAGCGTCTGGAGGTCCACCTTCTGTTTGGGCACTTTGTCCACGTTGGCTTTTTCGCTTTCTACTATTCTCTGCGTGTACACACACACACCACATGAGCTCCAAGCTGTCCACAGCTGTCTATCGTGTAACTATGAAAAACTAAAACACATGTATTTTAAGCTCCGTATCCGATACCTGGATGTTTTCCGTGAGCCCGTACTCCGCGTGGGGATTTTCCGCAATCTGAAGCACAAGAGTCAGAATAAGTGATTGGCACTTCCAAAGCTTTCTTATTTCATAGTAACAAATTCAGTGGATTTAAAACGCCAAGCAAAAGAAATAAATTAAGTCCAGGATCCAGTGTTGTGGTGTCAAAGACGACGATGTTATTCAGCGGAAATAAAGCCAGGCGGTGCCATAAAAGTACCAAAAACACAAGGTCTTCATATACCCTTTAGCTTTCCAAACATTCCTTTAGCCACCATCATTATCTTTAGAAGTCCATGTTCTTTACAATAATGATGGCGGTGCTCATCATGGCACCTGATGGATGGTGGATTTGGCAGCAAGTAGACATTTTATCCTCAAAATTGATGTTCGAAGCAGGAAAAATGGCCGAGCGACAAATTGTGAGGTCTAGACGTCTGGGTCAGGGCGTCCCCAACACTGCAGCTCTTGTGGGATGTTCCTGGTCTGCAGTAGTCAGTATCTATCAAAAGTGCTCCAAGGAAGGAACAGAGGTGAACCGGCGACTGGGGAGAGAAGTCTATTCTGTGTGGTCTGATCCAACAGACACATTGCTGGAGAAGTTCATGCTGTTTTATTCTCGACTGGTCAGAACCGGTTTAACAGCATCAAAGGGACCGACACAGAGGCAGGTGGTCATAATGTTATGGCTGATCAGTGTTTATACATCAAAAAATATATATTCCACTCAGAAGGAGAGAAGTTACAAAGTAAAACATTTGGAAAAAGAAATACTCACAGGAGTGTGTCCTTCCATGCTCTGATCTGCATCTGTATGATCTAAAAAATAACAATTATTAGTATTATTATATTAAGTTTATGGTCCTTTATATTTATTTTAATGTAAAGAAAGAAAAAAAAAACAGGTCCTGGAGAGTTTTATACACAACAATACCAAAATTCCTGATTTTTTTGTAATACTTCTAATAATATGGTATTTATATATGAATAAGTATTTAATATTATGTAATTATTATCACACTGATATCATTAAAAGGCTAATTTAGCAACTAGCGAGATTCAATGGGCTACATTAGCGCACTCGGCTAAAAACGCTAACTTTGCTAACATAAGCATACATTTTTAAACCGGAAGTTAAGAAAAGTAAAACGTAAAAACAAAAAAACAAACAAGTAAACGCGAACATTATTTGACTAAATTCATTTTTTTTTTTAAGTTTGTTTGGTTTTTTTTGTCTATAAACACCCTCCGAAATCGAGACCCCCAACGCTCACCATCCGCCATGTTTGTTGTTGGTTTCTACGCAAAACAGTGTGTCCTCGGGGCGTCGAAACAACGCGAGACGTCACGTCCTTTGCGCGCTACGGTGTAATCTCGCGAGATTTTACACCTCTCGGTTCGGTCGATCGGGCGCTTCGATTCGGAACTCTCGCGAGAGTTTACATCTCAGTTAAAGAAAATCGAAGCTCTCGCGAGATTTTACTGTAAAACATTTATTATATATATATAAATAACAGGAGGGATGTTTGTGTGTGTGTGTGTGTGTGTGTGTGTGTGTGTGTGTGTGTATGATATATATGTATA
>MU551648.1:268418-279451 GCA_024362625.1 Silurus asotus | reverse complement strand
TAATGATAATAATAATTATAATGATAATAATAATAATAATAATAATAATAATAATAATAATAAATAATAGCAATAATATTAAGATAAAACTAATAAGTTAAATAATAATTAGATCAGATAAAAGGGGTCCTGAAAAAGTTATTTTTAAATGTAGATTTAAAAACTAAAATATATATCAACTTTAGATCCAGTCAACAGAGTAAATAAACATTTAACCTCAATCCAAAAAAAAGTGGTATATATATACAGTACAAACCAAAAGTTTGGACACACCTTCTCATTCAAAGAGTTTTCTTTATTTTCATGACTATGAAAATTGTACAGTCACACTGAAGGCATCAAGGGCTATTTGACCAAGAAGGAGAGTGATGAGGTGCTGCACCAGATGACCTGGCCTCCACAGTCACCGGACCTGAACCCAATCGAGATGGTTTAGGGTTGAGCTGGACCGCAGAGTGAAGGCAAAAGGGCCAACAAGTGCCAAGCATCTCTCGGGGAACTCCTTCAAGACTGTTGGAAGATTATTTCAGGTGACTACCTCTTGAAGCTCATCAAGAGAATGCCAAGAGTGTGCAAAGCAGTAATCAAAGCAAAAGGTGGCGACTTTGAAGAACCTACAATATGACATTTTTGTTATGTATATAATTCCATATATAATTCCACATGTGTTCATTCATAGTTTTAATGCCTTCAGTGTGAATCTACAATCTACAAGATTTTATATAACTATATCATGTCATTTGAGCATGTTTATCTTCTGACATTTCTATCTATGCTCAATCTTTACACAGTATATTGTATTTTACTATACACACCATATATTATCATTCACCTTCTGTACATGTATCACCCTTACCCTTGTGATCTAATCTTTATTTTATTTTATTTATTTTGCAAATGGTTATATACAAACAACGTGGCAAATTTTTACATTAGAATATACAGAACAGAGGGGAAAAAAACAACAAAAACCAGACTCGGAGCTCTCGCGAGATTTCACATCTGTCAGTACAGTCGATCGGGCGCCCAGACTCGAAGCTCTCGCGAGATTTCACATCACTGCACTGTCAATCGGGCGAACGGACTCTGAGCTCTCGCGAGATTTCACATCACTGCACTGTCAATCGGGCGAACGGACTCGGAACTCTCGCGAGATTTTGGCGCATTCGCTCACTAAGGTCACCTTCTAAATATGGCCGACAACCCTTCCTAATTTGTTTAGTCCCGTCGCTGATTGGCTGACGAGGATAGAACGTCACGCTACGGAAGCCGGAAGCAGACACGGTGCGTTCCTATGCACCACAAGAAAAAAAAAAGAAATCGCGCTGGCGATTGAATAAGTACCAATCTGACGAGATTGAGAGAGAGCGAGATTGAGAACGGGGGATATTTCAACCTATTTTTTGAGATCAACTGCAATCTCATAAAACTAACACGAAAAGAAGAAAAAGAAGATTTTATTTAAAAAAAAAAAGAGGCAAATCCGCGACATCAGGTAAAAGCGCCTTTGGCGGCACTTTCAACATGTTAGCTAGTTTAGCCGACTTAGCCGCGGCTAGCTAGCTCTCTCTTCTTCATCATGGATTTGAAGGCAATCACCGAACGCACTGTTTCTTCTCTGTCTTTTTTATTTTTTATTTATTTTTGTCGTTTTATATGTTTTATAGTTATGTCACTAACTTGGCGTCGCATATTGCCTGGTTTTTTGACACATTACCCCTACGTAGGTTTCATATCCAGCTAACCAGGTTAGCCAAACACCGCAAATTAGGCCCCCCCTCCCCTTCCTCCGTTATGTTTTAATTCGCACCCGTATTCCCACTAAGTCCCGCCTCCTCCCTGTGGGACGCGAGAAGCTGATTGGATTAAATCAGCGTCAATCACGCAGCGCTAGCCAATGAGCACACAGGATGTTGACTTATCCCAATACGGATGGGAAATAAATAAATAGATGTATGTAACGCGGCCCCCTTTTTTTCCGGCCTCGCCAGATTAAAAAAAAAAAAAAAACCGGGTAGTGTCGTGATTTGCATACACAATCATATCGCTTATAAGGACGATTATTTATTTTAAAAAATAGACTCACAATAACGCGCATAATAATGCACATAATAGAGCAATAAACGACTTGTTGCTGTGATTGATTGCTCTTCACACACAACCCGATCAACAGCGACCAGTTATCAAGATTTAATCCCAGTCGAAATGACAATTCTGGGAAATAAAACGTTTTATAACCAGCCTCAAATACGATTTAAATCCATAATGAACACGATGAAATATCCCTGTTTACGAACCCGCACTGGGTATAAACAGAGGGCGAATGATAGAGGGGTGTCCGGTTTTTTTCACCCATCACCAAATTATCATAAAGTTAAAATCGATCATTTGGGGATTTCTAAAACGTGATATTGTGTGAGAAAAAAATGAACAAAAAGAAGCCAAAAACATTTTGGTGCAATTGAATTCGGTTAGAAATGCACTTGGATTTCCGGACACCCCTACAATGGACTGTACCATTGCGCACCTCTGACACTCATGCTGTCATGATTGATAGTGAATTATATCTCCATATATAATAAACATTATATAATAAATAGTAGTTTTTAATGATAATACACATATGTACGACTCGTATTTTGCCTCCGAATAAAACTTTAGGATTGAACTTCACCCCGAATTCCTGTATCAGGAGCCCAAACTGCGTAATCAATTAATCAATTAGTTAGATTGGATTTGTCTGAATCCCCACACGTGATTACCATGTAGACATTTTATCGCCAGGTTCGAAAGCGGTATTTGAGGCATTAAGGCATTTGAGGGGGAAATGGCTTTGCTCAGCAGTGCCAGCTTGGTGGTGCTGGGATTTGAACTCATGACCTTCCAATGCCTTAATCAGCTCACGTCCCTTTCGAGCAGGTCGTTTTTAGGACCCTGCGTCTACCCCGCCCGCCCTTTACAATCCTGACGGTTATTAACCACCCCCCCGGCTCTCTTCACCCGCTTCCATCGTGTCTCGTCACAAGAACCCGGTTCTGATTTGAGTCATTGCGGTTTTGTATGTCCCGCCCCCCCTCACCACACCATGGCACTCAGTCCATTAAGTCTGGAGCATCAGTAGCTGGAGCTGTCTGTGAAGCGTGTGTGTAAGGTTTATCCGGAGTGTGTGTGTGTGTGTGTGTGTGTATGTGTTGCATCGCTGATCATTTCGAGTAGAGTTCTCTGTCTAGCGCACTCATTCGTCCTCTGTGTGTGTTTTCCGTGTTTCTGTTTTATTTGCGTGCGTGCATGTGCGTCCTCGTCTTTGTATGTGGGTGCGTGTGTGGGTGGGGGGTGTGTGCGTGTGTGTGTGTGTGTGTGGGTGCGTGTGTGGGTGCGTGTGTGTGTGCATGTGTGTGTGTGTGTGTGAGGGCAGGATGGAGTGGCAGCCGGACGAGCAGAGCCTCCAGCAGGTTCTCCTGCTGCTGAAGGACTCACAGTCTCCAGACACGGCCACACAGAGAGCGGTGCAGGAGGTATCCTTTCCTAAAGAAAAAGAAGAGAGAGATGGAGGGAGGGAGGACACGTGTGTCTCTATTGGTGGGTCTAAGTGTGAGAACATGGTGAGGGGTGAAGACCTTTGTGTCTGAACGAATCTCCACAAAATCTATAGGAACATCTTCGCAGAGGAGTGGAGGAACTGAGAGGATTTGTGAGCAGAAGACGGGGAGACAGTTGAGAAATGGTGAGACTGAGGGAGAGGAATTGAGAGAAAAATGAAAGAGAGAGAAACTGAATGGTAGTAAACGAGAGAATAACGAGAGAATAAAAACAGAGAATAAAAAAAAGAGAGATTATGGTTGAGGACCCCGTGTTGCATCCTGAGCATTTTCTTTTCTTTCAGTGTTTTAGTTTAATTTTGTGTTGTTGTGGTGACGGTGATGGTGGGGTTGAAGGTGGTGGGTGTTGTGATGGTGGTTGTTGTGTGAAATGTCCTTAGCCTGCATGGTGACAGAAACTGGAGCAGCTCAATCAGTTCCCCGACTTCAACAATTACCTCATCTTCGTCCTCACAAGTCTCAAATCTGAAGGTGAGTCTCACCCCGATCTTCTTATCTCCTGCTCACATGGGTTTCAGATGAGTTTTAATCTGACCTGTCGTGTGTGTGTGTGTGTGTGTGTGTGCCCACAGATGAGCCGACCCGCTCTCTCAGTGGTCTGATCCTGAAGAACAATGTGAAGGCTCACTATCAGAGTTTCCCTCCTGCCGTGGCCGACTTCATCAAACAGGAGTGTCTCAACAACATCGGAGACCAGTCACCCCTCATCCGCGCCACCATCGGTGTGTGTGTGTGTGTGTGTGTGTGTGTGTGTGTGTGAGAGAGATGTTTATTCATCAAGAACACAGTCCTGAACATGTAATACCTCTGCTTAGATACTGTTGCTAACGGGAGGGGTGTAGTAATTTGTGTGTGTGTGTGTGTGTGTGTGTGTGTGTAGGTATTCTGATCACCACCATATCGTCTAAAGGTGAGCTGCAGACATGGCCTGAGCTTCTGCCACAGCTATGTAACCTGCTCAACTCTGAGGACTACAACACCTGCGAGGTAACATACACACACACACACACACACACACACACACACACACACACACACACACACACTCATTCATGCACATGCTCCTAGGTACTTTTGTGTGGTGTATGTTTGCTATTTGATGATGTATAACTGTAAGGTGTGTGTGTAGGGTTCGTTCGGGGCGTTACAGAAGATCTGTGAGGACTCGTCTGAGCTGCTGGACAGCGACGCTCTGAATCGTCCTCTCAACATCATGATCCCCAAATTCCTGCAGTTCTTCAAACACTGCAGCCCCAAAATCAGGTCTCACCCCCCTGTCTGTCTCACCCCCCTGTCTGTCTCACCCCCCTGTCTGTCTCACCCCCCTGTCTGTCTCACCCCCCTGTCTGTCCCACACTCTGTCTGCCTCACTATATGCCAATCTCACCCTCTTTCTGTCTCACCTTCTTTCTGTCTCATTCTCTGATTGTTCCACTCACCATCTTATCCAATGCCTGTCCCACTCCAGCCCACCCTCTATCTGTCTCATTTCTGTCTCATTCTCATCCTGTCTCTTTCACCCTGACCCACCCCAAGCTTCCCCTCTGCCTGTTCCATGCACTTCCCTCGTCTCACTGTCTCACTCACGCACCGAATTTCTCTCTCTCTCTCTCTCTCTCTCTCTCTCTCTCTCTCTCTCTCTCTCTCTCTAGGTCTCATGCCATAGCGTGTGTGAATCAGTTCATCATTAGTCGAGCTCAGGCTCTGATGGACAACATTGACACCTTCATAGAGGTGTGTATCTGAACACAACACAATGTCAGGTTTCATACTTAATTAGGGTTAGCATTGTGAACAAACGTGTGTGTGTGTGTGTGTGTGTGTGAACGCACGTGTACCCTTGTGTCCATCTCAGTCCCTGTTTGCACTGGCGGGTGATGAAGACTCTGAGGTGAGGAAGAACGTATGCAGGGCTCTGGTGATGCTCCTGGAGGTCCGTATAGATCGCCTCATCCCTCACATGCACAGCATCATCCAGGTAAGAGCCCCCAACACACACACACACACACACACACACACACACACACACTAACTCTATAACAGGTATTCTGGGTATCCATTATTATGTAAATCTCATTTACTATTGTTTCTCTCACACACACACACACACACACACACACACACACACACAGTACATGCTCCAGCGCACTCAGGACCCGGATGAGAACGTGGCTCTGGAGGCGTGTGAGTTCTGGCTCACTCTGGCTGAACAGCCCATCTGTAAAGAAGCTCTATCAGGTCACCTGGTCCAGTAAGTACCCTATTGATCTTCTCCCCTCCCTTCTACCCCTGACCCCTAAATCTTATACAGTGGTACAGTCCATTTTATTATGTCCCAATATTAATTCCTCCAACCTCAGATCTCTACCTGTTTATTTATTTCATTATCTATAAATTATAAACCACAAAACCAATATATATATTTAATTATGCTCAGAAACAGTGTTTAAACTGTGTGTGTGTGTGTGTGTGTGTGTGTGTGTAGACTTATTCCCATCCTGGTTAACGGGATGAAGTACTCTGAGATCGACATCATCCTGCTGAAGGTGAGCGAGTGTTTCAGTGTCACTTACACACTGTCTTTAAGACGTCTATTGTCTTCATTATCCTGCTGCATTTGTCTCTCTTTGTCTCTCTCATTGTCTCTCTTTGTCTCTCTCTTTGTCTCTGTGTCTGTGCAGGGTGATGTGGAGGAGGATGACACGGTCCCCGACAGTGAGCAGGACATAAAGCCACGTTTCCACAAGTCTCGCACAGTCACGCTGCAGCATGAAGGAGGAGAGGGACAGGAGGACGAGGACATCGACGAAGACGAGGATGATGATGACGACACTCTGTCTGACTGGAATTTGCGTGAGTAGTGAGGAATTGGGAGGAAAGTGTGTGTGGGAGAGATTTTGAGGCACAGGCCACGCCTCTTTCACTAGGACTGACAAACATAGCTCACACCTCCTTTACTGGGACTGGCACAGGACATACTTCTGGGTCTGTTAGTGTATGTTGAGAAATAATGCCGTGTGTGTGTGTGTGTGTGTGTGTGTGTAGGTAAGTGTTCTGCAGCAGCCCTGGACGTTCTTGCTAACGTGTTCCGTGATGAGCTTTTGCCCCACCTGCTGCCCCTGTTAAAAGGACTTCTGTTTCACCCAGACTGGGTCATCAAGGAGTCAGGAATTCTTGTGCTGGGAGCCATTGCTGAAGGTGTGTATCTCCATTTTACACACACACACACACACACACACCTAAAACATTAAACCAGTAGATGCTGCTGTTTAAACTGGTTTTGATTTCATCTAAATCTAATAGTGTATTCTCTTTCTCTCTCTCTCTTTCTCTCTCTCTCTCTCTCTCTCTCTCCCTCTCGCCCGCTCGCTCTCTCTCTTTCTCTCCCTCTCCATCTCCCCCCCTCTCTCTTTCTTTCTCGCCCTCTCTCCCTCCCTCTCTCCCTCCCTCCCGCTCGCTCGCTCGCTCTCTCTTCCCCTCTCTCTCTCGCGCTCTCTCTCTCTCTCTCTCTCTCTCTCTCAGGCTGTATGCAGGGCATGGTCCAGTACCTGCCAGAGTTGATTCCTCACCTGATTCAGTGTCTGTGTGATAAAAAAGCTCTGGTTCGCTCCATCGCCTGCTGGACACTGAGCCGCTATGCCCACTGGGTGGTGAGTCAACCGCCTGATGCCCACCTCAAACCTCTCATGACCGAGCTGCTCAAGCGCATCCTCGACGGCAACAAGAGGGTGCAGGAGGCTGCATGCAGGTGTGTGTGGATTTAAGTGTGATATGAGAGAGATATATCTCCTTCTTTTTCCATCTCTACCCCCTCTCACGGCATGTTCTTCTCCCCATTTCTCGTTGTTAGTGCGTTTGCCACTCTGGAGGAGGAGGCCTGCACCGAGCTCGTCCCCTACCTCAGCTTCATCCTGGACACTCTGGTTTTTGCGTTTGGAAAATACCAGCACAAGAACCTTCTCATCCTCTACGACGCCATTGGGACCCTTGCTGACTCTGTGGGACATCACCTCAACCAGCCGGTACAATCTCACACACACACACACACACACACACACACACACACACACACACACACACACACAGATCATCTTGTTATTGAGTCTCTAAATTGAATGGGTTTGAAGTTGTTTGGTCGGTTGATGTTTCTGCTCTGTGTATAGGAGTACATTCAGAAGCTGATGCCTCCTCTGATCCAAAAATGGAACGAGCTGAAGGACGAGGATAAAGACCTTTTCCCCCTGCTGGAGGTGAGACACCCAAACTTAGTTTTTTTTATTTTGGAATAAATGGACTGATGATTGAAGAACCAGAGCAATAACAACTCTGCAAAGTGGATAACGAGAGACAGGACAGATAAACGAGTAGATTTAGAGATGATGACCTACAGGACAGACCGATTGGTTGTATAGAGAATTTCTTATATCAACGATTGTAGATTGTACTTCGTGCCTCAGAAGATGAGTGGAGAAATCGACAGACATTTGGAAAGATGGACAGAAGGGGACAGATGGATAGACTTGTCTTGGAGGAATTGATAGATCATAGAAGGGGACTGGTGGACAGAAAGAAGTGAATTGGATAAATAGATAATGAATAGTTAAAATGGAGAGTGAACACGAGGATTGATTTATGGATAAGAAATTGACAGATGGATGGATTGGTGGATGGGAGGATAGATGAAGAGATAATGGGACGAATCGGATGAACAGATGTTCAACTAGAGGGAGCGATCAATACGGAGTCAAATGTAAAGGTTTTTATTATTGTTTTATTTATCAACTTTTATATAAGATCACTGTAACAGTTCACACTATGGCCTGAAGAGGGCGGTGTTGTACATCTCACACTCTACAATAAGTCTGGACCACTGGTTTGGAGTACTGCAATCTTATTTGCCTGCTCGTATAGTTTCCATGGACACCAGGGGGCGGAGTCAGAGAAGGGGTAGTGGATTGTGGTGCTCCAAAATGGAACTTTTGATTAACTCTCGGTTCTCTAAACGTACCAGACGGCGGTTCTGCAGTCAGGTCCAAAACTTAGGTGTGTGTTTTTTTTTTTTCTCTGTAGTGTTTGTCGTCGGTGGCGACGGCGCTGCAGAGCGGCTTCCTGCCCTACTGTGAGCCCGTGTATCAGCGCTGTGTCACGCTGGTGCAGAAAACCCTCGCTCAGGCTATGGTGAGTGTGTGTGTGTACCATACACACAAAACACACATGTGGATGCATGAAGTTCTTGACGTGTATAGTGAAACGTGTGTGTGTGCCACACAGATGTACAGCCAGCAGCCGGATCAGTACGAGGCTCCTGATAAGGACTTCATGATTGTGGCTCTGGATCTGCTCAGTGGGTTGGCCGAGGGTCTCGGGGGTCACGTCGAACAGCTGGTCGCCCGTAGCAACATCATGACCCTCCTCTTCCAGTGCATGCAGGTACATGTGTGTTAGACATCCACAACAAAAATATTTTTTAATAAAATAAAATCCCACATTAACCAATAGAACTAAAAGTGTGTGTGTGTGTGTGTGTGTGTGTAGGACACAATGCCAGAGGTGAGACAGAGTTCATTTGCTCTGCTGGGTGATCTGACCAAAGCCTGCTTTCCTCATGTAAAACCATGCATTGGTAAGATACCACACACACATTTCCATAACCATATTCACTATTAATGTTTATTGCACTCATGTGTGTGTGTGTGTGTGTGTGTGTGCGCTCGCAGCTGAGTTTATGCCGATTTTGGGAACAAATCTGAACCCTGAGTTCATCTCGGTGTGTAATAACGCCACATGGGCCATCGGGGAGATCTGCATGCAGATGGGTGAGTCGTCTTATAAAGCGTCTGTTTATAACCTGGTTATTCTGAGGATTAACGTGTGTGTGTGTGTTCAGGTGTGGAGATGCAGCCATACGTGGCTCTGGTGCTTCATCATCTGGTGGAGATCATTAATAGACCAAACACTCCCAAAACCCTGCTGGAGAACACCGGTACTGCATCTCTACCCAATTTTTAAATATATTTTATATATATATATATATATATACACACAAACTTTTATAAATGTTTGTATTTACTTCTATACACAACTACACAAACCCCTTCCTATGTACTTCAGTACACAACTTTGTACGTATACACACACACCCCTGTACACACACGCTTTACAAACTTTGTATGTTTTTGACTCCTCCCTCTTTTTACATCCAGCTATCACGATTGGTCGGTTGGGGTACGTGTGTCCACAGGAAGTGGCTCCCATGCTGCAGCAGTTCATTCGGCCCTGGTGAGTTTTATCTTCATCGCACGCCAGACGTGTTTACACCAGAGGTGTCTTACAAGGGTTGTAATGCTGTGTGTGTGTGTGTGTGTGTGTGCGTGCGTGCAGGTGCACGTCTCTGAGGAACATCCGAGATAATGAGGAAAAAGACTCCGCCTTCAGGGGCATCTGTGTGATGATCGGGGTCAATCCTGGAGGTGTGGTACAGGTGAGGAGAAGTCTGTCCATCTCTCTCTCTCTCTCTCTCTCTCTCTCTCTCTCTCTCTCTCTCTCTCTCTCTCTCTCTCTCTCCCTTTCCCTTTCTTCCTTTCTTTCTTTATCTCATATAACTCGTTCTCTTTCTCTCTCTCTCTCTCTCTCAGGATTTTATCTTCTTCTGTGATGCTGTGGCCTCCTGGGTCAATCCCAAAGAAGACCTCAGAGAAATGTTCTATAAGGTAATAATAAAATATCATAAAATAAAATAGTTTATTAAAATACATTTTCATTAGATACAGGTAGAGCCGTCATATCAGAGTGTGTGTCAGTGTTTTATGTGTGTGTGTGTGTGTGTGTGTAGATCCTGCACGGTTTTAAGGACCAGGTCGGGGAGGAGAACTGGCAGCAGTTCTCGGAGCAGTTCCCTCCAATCCTGAAAGAGCGTCTCTCCGCATGCTACGGCGTGTAGAACCCACCCTACACACACGCGGCACGAAGACGCGCCGTCAGGTGAAGCCCCGCCCCCTCGTTGACACCTTATTACCTGTACAGATCCTGATTCTAATCTTTCTCTCTCTCTCTCTCTCTCTCTCTCTCTCTCTCTCTCTCTCTCTCTCTCTCTGACAGATGAATCTTTAGGAGGGTTACCGGGGGGGAACTCATCCATCTGTGTATTGCACTGCCCTGATCGTGGGGGAGAGGGACGCGATTGGCCGCTCCGCCTGACGGACAGCCCCCACGACCCTGTGTGTGTCTCCATGAGGGTGGGCGGGAGGGATGGGAGGGGGGAGGGGAACTCCTCTAGTTAACTACAGAATGCACCCAATCGCAGGGGGGGTAGACCTAAAACACCACGTAGCGGGGACGAAAGGACGATAGCGTAAAACAACCACCAGAGGGAGCACGTAACGAGCAAGGGGGGAGGGAGGGAGGGGGTTAGTACGGTTAATAACAAACAAATAA
>MU551648.1:209018-266986 GCA_024362625.1 Silurus asotus | reverse complement strand
CTCCTCCCACTCTCCCTCTCTCTCCCCCCCCTCCCTCTTTTACCTCCCCCCCTCTCTCTCTCTCTCACTCTCTCACCCCCCCCTCTCTCTTTCTCTCTCATTAGTCGTTTTTTTGTTATTTTTATTTTGTTTTATTTATTTAGTTTTGTTTTTGTATTTAGGAATTTAATGCGGACAAATTTACAGATTAAATATGAGCTGGTGGACTCATGGTTTCGTCTCGGTTGTGTCCGATGTCTTTTCTTGGGATACTCTCTCTCTCTCTCACTCTCTCACCCCCCCCTCTCTCTTTCTCTCTCATTAGTCGTTTTTTTGTTATTTTTATTTTGTTTTATTTATTTAGTTTTGTTTTTGTATTTAGGAATTTAATGCGGACAAATTTACAGATTAAATATGAGCTGGTGGACTCATGGTTTCGTCTCGGTTGTGTCCGATGTCTTTTCTTGGGATATTAAATAAATAAAAAAGATTTGAAAAAAAATAAAGTGAGGCAGATGAATAGTGTGTGTGTGTGTGTGTGTGTGTGTAAAAATGTCTGCTAAAATTTTGAAATTGATTGATAAGAAGGATGGATGGATAGATGGATGGCGATGAAAGGGATGGATGGATAGATACATCAATCGATGGATGGATAGATTATTTATATTATTATAAATGTTGTCTTTTAGCGCTTTCTACTACATGACCCGTCCAAAAGTTTGTGGACACCCGATCATAAGATTGTGATGTGCCCTTTTTTTTTTTCTTTTTTTTTCTTCAAGAGACGTTCCCTTCCACATGATCTCCATTTGCTGTTAAAATGAGCTCCTCTCTTCTGGGTAGATGTTCCACTAGATTTTGCGTGAGATTTCATTCACAAGGGTGTGGGTGAAGTCAGGTACTGATGGAGATGAGGAGACCTGGGGGGGTGAAGTCGGCGTGAAAAGTTCACCCTAAAGGCTGGAGCTCTATAGCAGGAGATCTTCATCTTCCACCTGATGGAAAGCAGCCCTTCATGAAGCTGGCTTTGTGCACAGGTTTGGACCTGCTAGTTCAAGCGAAGGAAAACACTTTTACTGTACAATTGTGTGTTTGTGGTAACAGTTTGGCGAAGCACCACATGTGACTGGAAAAGTCAGGTGTCCTAATACTTTTGGCCACGCTGTAAAATCCCCCCAGCTTTATTTTCTAAATGCGATGATGTATATCTGTGTGTAGTGGTCACTTTACTTAACATAAACCTCATTACCCAGGAAAAAGTATGTTTTTTTATTTTATTTTATTACTATTTTTATAGAATACATTTTACGGATTAATTTCGGCAAAAACAATTAGCTTTGTGTAGTGAACCTTCTTCATTATTACAATCAGTGACCACCGTCTCCATAACAACCAACGGCTTTTTATTTAATTTGTTGTAAAAAAAATAAAAAAAATAAACTACCTCTTTTAACTGCCATATGGATTAAATAATTAGAGAATTTGTTTTCCATGTGAATTGTTTTATTTATAAGTAGACATGTAGTAATTAATTTATATATATATATATTTGTGTGTCTGTGAACAGAGACGGCAGAGAGCGCCCCCTGTCGGTTTTGTTTTACAAAATTTTACAAAAGCTCAGCGTTTTGTTGTTATGTGTAAAAGAAAAAGTAGACCCTTTCACTCTGGCCATCCTATGAGCTCACATCTCAAACAGTAATAGCACAAGTCATCTGACGCTAGCAGTGTTTGACCAGTTACATGCTTATCCTCGTAAATAAAAAGGAGCGACTTATTTCCCGAAATGTAGTCAGGGAAAAAGTCAAATATTTGACTTTGAGATGTAGAGAGGTCAAATTAAAATTCTCCCCCAATGGAAACACTTCCGTGAATTACATTTAATTGGTAAATGTCCACCATTGCTTCTGTGAGATACTGAATGTACATGAAGGTGCACCTAATCATATCAGTGGACCACCTGAGAGACTGGAGGGAGATGAAATTGCACTGAGAGGATCTAAATATTATATTCAAAATAAAATTATAATCAGAAAAATAATATGGGTTAATTGAACTGTAAGCAGTATCTTTTGCACCCATCATATAAGCACGAAGATGGAAAATGTGTGTGTGTGTTGGTATTAATCACGTTGTGGGGACAAATATCTGTGTACACAGTCACATAATGGGGACCTTTTCCCTTGTGGGGACCAGAAATCAGGTCTCCATCAGCGTAACCCGTGTAAATGATATAGGGAAGTAATTCTGAATGTGCTGGTGAAGTTTCAGCATCGGCCCATAACGTATGTTTTTCAGTCAGTGTGTAGGGGTACTCAGCTGCGCCCCCGACATTACTAGATGGTAATACATGCAACTTCTCCAAACTTATCCAAATATGGATCGGTACCGTCCACTTTCACACATATATTTTCCAAATGTGGTTGGGTACTGGTATTTGTGAGGGAAAAATTTTTTTAGAGGCTAATATTGAAACACAAGGTAAGCACCTGTAAAGTAAACTAATTATGTTAATTAGAGGTAAGTATGTAGCAGGCTAGCTAGCTAGTGCTAATTTGCTTGGAAGGCCTGGAGTTTTTTTATGGAGCGACTAACTGATTCTGTCTAGTTATTGTTAGCGCCTTTGTCCATATTTCTTTTATCAAGAGACACTTCAGATCCGGATAAGGATGCTGGATTGGGCACTTTCCGAACTGGGAAAAAACCTCTGCAGACACTTCACAAGGCTTATCGCCAGAAGAAAACGTGGTCTACCAGTTCCAATTCTTCTGACTCCAATTTTCAAGGTTCCGACTGCCTTTGCAAAGGCATGTGGTGCAAAGTGTCCCAAGGCACTGACATCTACCAAACGGCGAAAGCATGGCGCGACCTTTTCAACGGTGTTCGATATGACAGACACAGAGATGGACCAGCTGGCAAACTTTCTTGAGCACGACATAAGAGTCCAACGTGAGTTTTATCGACCCCCTGAAAAGACCCTGCAACTTGCCAAGATCAGTCAAGTTGTAATAGATCTTAAAATGGAAGATGAATTCAGTTCCATTGCAAGAACTTGGATGAAATTGTTATTTCAGTTGATCTTTGTGTTTAGCAAAAATGAATATCTGCTATTCACAATGAAAACCCTGTGTTTACCGTATACTCTGATTAAATATTTAAGTATGTACATTTTTAAAAATCACATACCGTACTTGTGACCAGGTGTCCCAATACTTCTGGAAATATAGTATATTATAGTTATGTTTTATAACGCCATATGTTTTATAATGACGGCGGAAGGCCACATGCGGAAATGCTGCACTTTATTTGTATGTTATGTTTGTAACTGCTAAATTGATTAAAAGTTAAATGAAGCAAATGAAATGTGAGTTTATTTAGGAGTTATTAGTAGATTTAGTATCATGGTGAAGTGGTACCTGGTTGGCTGTGTTTAAACACTTAGTCATTACAGTTAAAGAGAGAATATCTTGAAGGTTTAAAGTTTTTATTTGTATGTCTGGTATAGGTTGGAAAATACCCAGTTAATAATCCACTACTAGATCAATATGTGTATAGGGAAATTGTTCACCTAAATCACACAGCTGTTTCTTTCAAACCCAGTAATCAATCGAAGGCAAAATTCTGCAAACAAAAAAATTCTGGTTGTGAAGATCACTACATACACTAGGTAATCTATGCAAGAGTGAATCTTTGCATCACTAGCACCATTTGCACAAGTCGATACACATCAACACCTTATTTAAAGTAAAATGACACAATTTGAACTAATACTGTTTTGTGCTGCTACTGTAATTTAATTATACGTAGTTGTTTTTATTGAAAACGTTTTTAAGTGCAAATTAACAAATGCAGTCTGAGGATTTACTTTTTATAAATGCTTAAAGTTTGTCATTAGTAACATACGTATTGTTGTTGCGAGGTCCCCACAAATCATATGGGAACGTGTGTGTTATGCAATAATTTAAATCAAATTTTAAACGTTTAAAACCAAATTTCTTAAGGTTTTAATCCTAAAACTTAAATGCTATAACTTTTAGGAAGGGTGGTCCCCACAAAAGTGATGACTAGAACGGTCCCCATGCAACAGGTAAACCAGTATGTGTGTGTGTAAAGCAAAGCTGTGCAAATGTACACAAGCAATAACCCTGCTGAGTCTTTCCGTTTTTCCGTGTGTGTGTGTGTGTGTGTGTGTGTGAGAAAGTGAGACTGAAAGCGGAGTCTCTTCACACCCTCTAGTGGCACGAACCGGAAGTTTGAGGCCATCCAGCGGCGGTCCCCAGAAATGCACTCCAGCATGAGAGACCGTCAAGTTGCACCGTGTGACGCAACCAGTCTCTCTCCTGAGAGGAAGTTGAAGTTCATGAGACTCAAAACACTTTATAAAGTTCTTCAATTATTAACTGTATGTGGAAAAAAAGACGGCAGGCCACAGTATTTACCAGGCAGGTGAGTCGAATCAGAGTTCTAGATGAACACGCTGCTTATAAACACTTGAACCCATCCAGTTTCTTCTACATACAGAGTCCTACAGATACTGTAAACACTTCCAAATGAACATGCTGAGCTTTATGGAGGATTTTTGCATGTGAATTAGATCGTGAATATGGTGTCTGTTTAAATTATTATTTCGTGATGAATTGGAGAAAAAAACTATGAAATAGAGCAAGAAATCACCACAGTTAACTTCTACAGCTGAATTATTATAAGAAAGTTTCTAATAAGGAAGGAAAATAAACCTTTTGATCCATTCAGAGCAAAACTGACTAAAAAATATTAATGACAAGCTTGAACTTGTCCATACTGGGAAGTGAGCATGGACCATTTAACATGAAGATAGATTTACATATGTTGTTCATACTAATAATTAAGTAGGAACTGTGAAAGTATTGGAAATACAACAACTGAAACACAATAAACTTCGGACAAATCGCTAATTGAATGTTTAAATAATTGAATAATTGAAATAATTGTGGGCTCAAAGTATTGGGACACCTGATTTTCTTCTAGCCGTATGTGCTTCTTCTCCACACTGTTGTCTCTGGATGACCTAGAATTACATTTTTTCTTCACTTGAAGATCCCACTCTGTTCCAGCATGACACTATGTGGACAAAGCCAGCTATAAGATATGATTTACATGGGTTGGAAGATGCTATTTTATAGAGTTCCAACCCTATCGAACAATTTTTCATGCCGACTGCACCCTCAGACCTCCTCACATCACCTTCATCAGTCCCTGACTTTACTAACTAACCTTGTGTCTAAATGAAATCTCCACAAAATCTAGAAGAACATCTTTCCAAAAGAGTGGAGATTATTATAACTTTAAATGGAGACTACATGTGGAATGGGATGTTCAAAAAGCACATAGGAATCAGTGTGAATTTCATATATGATGCGTAAGTAGGGTTCATTTGAATGAAGGAAGTGCGTGTGGGAAGCTCTAAAGATCGAGATAAAGATAATCATATTGCTACTGAATGAGCTGGAAGAGTTTTAGTAAATGAATAAAAAATTAAAGAAAGAATTCAAGGACTGAAATATATAAATATATTGTCATCATTTATATTAAGTTGTAACATACATACAAATGTGTATATCATGAATATATAAAAATTTAGTTTTACATTTCGTCGTATGGAAAACAAAAGGAAGCACGGCTATTTCTGAAATAGATATAAATGTAAAAAAGGTTAGGTTCACTTTGGCCTCGTTACAACACAGGCTTCAGCTTCCAAATGGAAAAAAAAGAACAATAACAATGTATTAGTACAAGATTACTCAGTAGCTACTATAATATATCTATAATATAGATTTCGCAATTAATCAGGTCTAAAATCTTATCAAAATTATATATTTTTATAATTAAAAATATTGATAAAAGGTAGTAAGTTCATGCTGGAATCCTGAGACATGTGTTTTTAAAAAAAGACAATAAAATCCAATAGTGATTTGGTTATAAAAAACAAAGATGCAGCATTTTATGGCAAAACGAGCAAATAAACACGATAAATGCTTAATAAATTAGTATCTAGATCATAATTTTTTAAATGTTAAGGTATTAGTTATTCCTAAACACATCATATATTAACTATTGCTCATTTATATAATGATCATAATAATATAGCAAAAGTTAAAGGTTCAGTGAGAAGAGACGAGGCTTCAGTTTCAGCTTAATAAAACTGCACGTGAGAGGTTTCTAGAACTTTCTAGAGCTTCCCGTGTGTATAAATATCTCTTTAGCATGACACTGATCTTGTATATGATAAAGATGATCAAATGTTTTACTTTTAAAACGTGGATATAAATATATAAAGTTCAGTCAGACATGTTTCTGTCCTGGTGCTTCATCTTTACGCTCTGTATGCATGAACATTAACATTCATTATAGAGGAAATTACCTCAGAATTCCTCCCCCATTACTGTTTCCATAGCGCTCCTACTTATTCCCTCTCTCTCTCTCTCTTTTACGCTCTCTGTCTTTCAATACCATATATTATAGATCTGTATTTCCCTCTCCCTACATACTACCAGATTGTCATTCACTCTTTCATTCACACTTTTCCATCACTTTCAATTCTCAACCTTTGTACCTTCATTCACTCCTTCTCTCCTTTCACACGTGTTACTGCATGTATGAAGCTGAAATAGTGATATTTTCCCATTCCGTGTCCTTGTCTTTGGGGTAAAGGGTTTCGTCCGACCTCTGTTTCATGGCTGAAGAAATCAGAAGTTGCTGAAGATCTCATATTTCTTGTTCCAGGCCATAGGGGGCGCTCTCTTGTTTGCCTTTTTTGACCGGACTTTCTGTCTGGCCTCGGCTGCCGTGGGGCTCAGGTGCAGGCCACTCGCGCACAGCGGGTCCGAACCATTCACCCCCTTCACCACTTTCACCTCCGATCCACAGGGGGCGCTGTTACAGTCTGAGTCCAACACCTGCATAGGAACAACACAATGTTTTTTTTTATTTTATTTTTTTATCAAAAATATGTATAAATATATAAAATATATATATTAAAATATTTTATTATATTTTATAATTGTATAATTTATTTATTTATTTATTATTTTTTATTATTATTTTAAGCTTGAAAGATTTCTAGTATCTAGTAATTTCTACTAAAATTTCTAATCTATTTTTATTTCACTTCAATATAGATTGCAATGTATTTGCTGTTATAATAACCTTCACTCTTCTGGTAAGATGTTCCTCTAGATTTTGAGGAGATTTGTGGAGATTCATTCAGCCATGTGTGTTAATAAAATCAGGTATTGATGTAGGTGAGGTGATGGTGCAGAGGCCTGGGGTGCAGTCAGCATTTACATTTATCCCAAAGGTGTTCAGGAGCTCTATAGCAGGAGATCTTCTGCTTCTTCTAACCAATGCAAATCAGATCTTCTTGGAGCTGGATTTGTGCACTTTGTGTCAGGTTTGGGTGAAGGGAAAGTCCCATGCTACAGCATCCAAAGACGTCCTATAAAATTGTGTGCTTCCTACGTTCTGGTGACAATTTGCAGAAGAATTCATATGGCTGGAAAAGTCTGGTGATTTTGGGTAAAATGTTGAACTTGCTAGAGCAGGGTTTTAAAGACCACCGTGTCTTGGCAAAGCGTCTCCAGACTGCAGTAGGTGTTGGGGGGGTGGTATCTTTGTGGTTATGGCATTTGACTTTGGCTCCGAAGGTCACGAGTTTGAATCCCAGCCACACCAAGTTGACACTTCTGGGCCCCTGAGCAAGGCCCTTATCACATTCATACAACTGAGCAGGGGGGTGGGAAACACTTTTTCCACACAGAGCCATGTAGTTTTGGATTTTGTTTTCTCTCAATAATAAAAACCTTCATTTAAAAACTGCATGTCGTGTTCACTTGTGTTCTCTTTTACTAATATTTAAATAAGTTTGATGATCTGGAACATTAAAGTGTGAAAAACATGCACAAAAATTTGAAGGTAGAAAGGGGGCAAACACTTTTTCACACCACTGTAAATGTAAATGCTGTATACAAGGTGGTATCAAAAGGTTTCAAGACTTTCTCACCGAGTACATGACCACGATCAACATTACCACGAACAACATTATCTCACTACCCTACTCGCCAGATTTGTGGATTTCACCCTCTTCCCGAAGATGAAGATCCAGGTCACTATCATTTCGACACGTTTCGAAAGAAAACTTTCAGGACACGTTCCAGAAGTGGCAGGAACACTGGGAGCTCTGTATTCCTGTGCAAGGGGACTATTTTGAAGGTGATAAGAGTTTAAATGTAGATAGAAAAAAAGTACTTCCTTGTAAACAATGTGACGAAACCTATTAATATCCAGTGATTTTCTTTCTTCATACTGGTGTTTCATTGTATATTAGTTACTTTGACATTTACTTCGAATCTACGTTTATATTTTATACTATATTTTATTCATGTTCTTGCTGATTCCTTGTAGCAATTACTTTTAATATACTTTTAAAATAATTACTTTTCCTATTTTCTTAGTTGTTGGATTTGGCTTTTGTACAACTAGTGGCTAACACACACACACACACACACACACACACACACACACACACACACACACACACACACACACCTTGTTGTTGGTGTCCGGACTGCTCATCTCTGAACTTATCTCTGAAGCAAAGGACCTGGAGGAGGAGCTTTCCTGAGTCTGCTGCTTCAGAGAGCCGTTTCTGATTGGTGGAACGGGCGGCGCGAGGCTGGTGATCGGCTCTCGGATCTGTGAACCGTTGGAGATGTTAGAAGGAGACGCAGAGCTTTTTGTGATTGGACAGGTTGAGGTTGGACTCTGGATGAGTGGACCGTCCACACAGTCTTCTGTTAAAGAAACAAAAAAAAATACAGATTAAAAACTCTAAATGTTTTAATAAGGGACAACTTTCAGGACGGTATCGTCTAATATCAGGAGATTTCCGGTGGGAGGGATTTACCTTAGACCACGCCCACCGAGCGGAATTTAATCACGTTAATGCTTTGTTATAGATCTTCACTGTTTATTTTACAGGTAGTCCTCGATTTACTTTGAAGATGCGTTCGGATGACCCCATCGTAACTTGAAAATATGGTAAGTTGAGACGTGGCCTAGCCTTTACAGGGGTCTTAAGGAATGGCGATCAGTATGGTGTAGTATCCGGTAAATTGTTAATAATTACACATCACAGTACATAATTTAGCAAAACAGAGCAATTTACACTATTGTAATGTGGAAACGATACCGTATATATATCTATATGGCAGCACGCACGTTGGATGAGTGGTGGTTTGCGAGTGGAGGGCGGAGCCAGACAAGGCGGAAGATGCGTACATCCTGGCAATGTCTCAACGCATCATACAACAATTGTGCAAAATGTAAATATTTTTTACACATTTTTCGTATCGCTAGCGTCCTCGTGAGATTGAAAAGTCAAACCATCTTAACTCAGGGACTACCTGTATATAACAAGAACTACGGGCGAACTAGTTGTCCTTTAATTTTAATTAGGGCCCCACCCCCTTTTTGACATCTCAGTCGGTTACCATGATGTTGCTATGGTTACGTCGCACTTCGCTCTCTCCTTGTTGCTTTCGCCGAAACTAATCTTCCATTCACGAGGAATTGGGTTTCGTTTTTAAGATTCCTGCGCTCGGAATGCCATTGTTACGCAGCGTTTCTAGGGATTCCAGACCTCTGTTTTCAAATACGGATATAACAAAGCAAAATATTCCAGACTACAAAAAAATGAAAAGTTTATGTTCCAGCCTGAAATCTTCCCAGGCAACATGAAGAAATCAGATTCCACCAAAACATTTAGTTTTTTATTGCAAGCATGTAAGGTTCCCTGGTGGTCTAGTGGTTAGGATGCGGCGCTCTCACCGCTGTGGCCCGGGTTCGATCCCCGGTCAGGGAACCGACCCCAGCCATTAGGGTTGCACAAGCCCTAGTGCCATTCCCAAGCCCGGATAAATGGGGAGAGTTGCGTTAGGAAGGGCATCCAGCGTAAAAACGTGCCAAATCTAACATGCGGACGGTCCGCTGTGACGACCCCTAACAGGAGAAGCTGAAAGAAAGTTATTGTAAGCATGTAACTTGGCATACTAGAGATCTTGGCAAATATGTGATCCTGTCCCCCTTCTGATTTCCGGACCTTCCTTATCCCGCACTACTTCTAGCTAGGGATGGTTTCAATTAGAGCTGAGGACGATTCCTCACAAACATTGCAAAGGGTTAAACTCCAGATTTGAATTGTAATGAATCTATACCGCCTGCTACAGTGGCATTGAAGTGTCCCTCAGAGAACTAATCTCAACAATGAGGGAACTGTAATGAATGGACATTTAGTGATGAGGATGGATTACTTTTTAAGTCTGGTTCCTCTCAAGGTTTCTTTCTTATGAAGTCTGAGGAAGTTTTTCCCTCACCACAGTTGCCACTGGGATTAATTTACAATCTATGACACTAAAATTCGATTTATTTCTCTGAAGCTGCTTTGGGACAATGAAAATTTGATTCCACTGAACAGATGTAGACGCTCTTGTTTGGTTGCGTCCTTCCGTACCGTTAAGGTGCACCGTTGTTGGTGTGATGTCCAGTTTCTGAAACAAGGCGTCCGTTTCCGGGTCCACCACCAACAGTTTGGTCTGTCCTCCTCCACTTCGTATGATCTCCACCACCTCGGTGTGTCTCAGACCTCCCACGCTTTTGCCGTTCACCTAAACACACGTGACACAGGTGCAGAGGTGAAAATTTGCGAATTACATTTATATTTCCAAAAGTATTGGGTCACCTGATCATAAGTATGGTATGTGATTTTTGATAATCGGATTCCACATTTAGTCCCAAATCACTTTTATATTTCCTCCACTCTTCTGGGAAGATGTTCCACTAGATTTTGGAGGGGGCTTATGGATTTTTTGAGACACATGGATATTTCTAAAGGCAGGTACTGATGTAGGTGAGGAGACCTGAGGTGCAGTCAGCGTTTACATTCATCCCAAAGGTGTTCAGTAGGGATGAGATCAGAGCTCTTTAGCAGGCCACTCAAGATCTTCCGCCCCAAAGCCTGTAAACCAGATCCTCAAGGAGCTCACTTTATGCACAGGGACATTGCCATGCTGGAACAGGTTTGAGTTTCCAAGTTCAATTGGTCTAAAGACGTCCTGTAAAATTGAGAGCCTCCAGCTTTGTGGTAACAGTTTGGAGAAGAACAACATAGGGCAGGAAAGATCAGGTGACCCGTTACTTTTGGCAACATAGTGTATGTTTTGTTTTAATTGTTGTTCTCAACCACATTTGAATCATATCTGCTAAACCCTATCACCACCACGGAAACTACGGCACTGATCGATTGAAAGAAAGATGGAGACGGACAGAACAGAGGCCGGTAATTTTGGTTTCTCCTTCGCTTTTTTGAACTACACTAAAATCCTACACCACTGTTACAACTCGATACATTTTACTTGAGAAGATTTTTAGACCCGTAGCTTTACTTTAGAAAAATCCACATCTAGACATCTAGAGCTACATCCTTCCTTCTGTCTTTCTCCTGTGGAATGGAGGTTGGTTAGCACTACTCACCTCGATGAGTCTGTCTCCTGGCTGTAGTCCAGCTCTCTGTGCGGGCGAGTCAGGGTCTACTGAGCGGATGTAGTGCCCCACACGCCGCTTCTCACAGTGCAGGTTAAAGCCGAAACCCTGCTGCTCCTTTACAATGTGGCACAGCCGTGGCCTCAGGTCACGCGCCACGACGTCCTCAGTTCCTGAAGTCTCCTATAACACACACAGAATTAAAGATGTGTGTCAGTGTCAGTACTGGAGGCGTGGCCTGTATATGTTGTCAGTAAAGAAGTGGTGTGTGTGTGTGTGACTAAATGTGCGTGGCCCATATGCGGGTCAATGTTGGTGAAGGGGGTGTGGTCTAATAAGTAATAAGTAATAATAATAATATGGTCTATAATTGAATCAGTAAAGGGGGATGCGAATAAAGGGGCGTGGCCTATATGTGTCAGTGTCAGAAAGGAGGCACGATTTAGATGTCAGTAAAGGGGGCGTGGCCTGTGTGTGAGAGAAAGAAACGTGTCCAATATTAGGGTCAATGTCATTAAAGCATGGTGTGGCTTATATGTGTGTCAGTAATGTGGGCGTGGCCTGAGTGTGTTTGTAAAGAGGGCGTGGCCTCTGTATTAATCAGTATCAGTAGTGTTATATTTTATGATGGTCCTTTTTCAGTTCTCCCATTAATAGACGTTCTCTTGCCATTCTTAGTAAAATGGAATACAAGCACTGAGTGGTTAATGTGTGTGTGTGTGTGTGTGTGTGTGTGAGTGTGTGTATGTATTCTTTCCCTAAAGAAAGAAGTTAAACACACCCTGTACAGGACATTCTCTAAGACATCATGTCACTTCCCTTCCTCAAACAATACAGGGGTGGGAACAGTTTTAATCCCATGGGACACACACACACACACACACACACACACACACACACACACACACACGCACAGAAACAGAGAAAGAAACAGGAGGACAGAGTTTTGGATGTGTGTGTGTGTGTGTGTGTGTGTGTGTGTGTGTGTGTGTGTGTGTAATCTAATCTCCAATGGTTTTAAAGCTACAACCGTCACACTTGTCAGCGCAGACACACCCACACACACGCAAACACAAACATCTGCTTCTGACATTTCTTTAAAAACAACTAACAAGAAACCAAACACGAGTACACACACACACACACACACACACACACACACACACACACACACACACACACACACACACACACACACACACAAACACTCTCTCTCTCTCTTTCTCTCTGAAAAGATGGATCAGGAACATGAAGATCAGGAACATGTGGTAGATTAACCCAGAGCCTGGGGCACAGGGTTTAACGCTCTGTATTCAGTTACACTCCTGTAAATGATTCATATATGAAAAAATGCTTCTCCAAAAGTTCCATCTGATTTTCCACAACAAAAAATTAATAAGGCTAATAATAACATGTGGCGGTATGAAGATGCCAATTAAACCAGACTTAAGCTCCGCCCCCTTTCAACCTGCATCTTTTCTTATATAAAAAAATTTCATCTTTCCATCTGTCATCTTTGAGAGAAGCAGTGATTAATAGGTGGATGATTGGAGGAGAGGAGGAGAGATGTTTACACCAGTCTGAGAGATACTGGGGGTCTAGAGAGAGAGAGAGAGAAAGAGAAATAGAGTGAGAAGTAAAGGAAAAAGAGGGAGAGATGAGAAATGCAGAGACAGAAATAAAGAGAGAGGGATAGAGGGAGTGATGGTGCCACAGAAGGTAGAAAGAAAGATAAAGAGAGATGGTTATAGGGAGAGAAACAGCGATAAGAGTGATAAAGGAAAAGGGATAAAGAGAGAGATGGACAGAGAGAGATGGACAGAGAGAGAGAGAGAGAGAGAGAGAGAGAGAGAAAGAGTAGGACAAAAAGAGTGTGATAGCTGGAAAGATGCAAAGAGGAAGTTTGAGCGGAAAAGATAAGGAGAGAGGTGTAGGTAGAGAGATACAGAGACTGAAAACGGAAAGATAAAGATAAACGGATAGAGTGAGAGATGCAGACACAAAGAGGTATAACGAGAGGGAGAGATAGAATTAGAGACAGATAAAGAGAGATCGATAGAGGGAGAGATAGGGAAAGACAGAGAGAGAGGAAGAGGTGAAGCGAGAGTGATCCAGAAACAGAGAAACATAAAGAGGGAGCTAATTAAGAGAGGAAGAGATACAGAGGGAAAGAAACAAAGAGAGAGAGATGGCATGCAGTGTGTGTGTGTGTGTGTGTGTGTGTGTGTGTGTGTGTGTGTGTGTTTGGGCATAATCACTTCCATTCTTGGCTGTCAGTATGTACAGTAGATACAGTGTGAAGAATAATTTAGCTGCTGTTTGGGTTTAAAACAATTAGACTGTATGTGTGTGTGTGTGTGTGTGTGTGTGTGTGTGTGTGTGTGTATACAGCATGTATTTACTTTATGGTCTTGGCCATGTTTTATTGTCTTGTTTCAGTATGAATAAGTGTAAAACAGTGGGGTGGGTGCAGAAGCAGATGTTGACACACAGGCCACACCTTCTTTATTAAGAGACATTATGACCAGGAGGTTATAACCACTTTCCTAAGACTGACACTGAGGCCACGCCTCCATCACTGTGATTGACACTAAGACCATGCCTCCTTCTCTGAAACTAACATTAAGACCACGCCTCCTTCATAGAGACCGCCGCTGAGGTCACGCCCCTTCACTGAGATTGATATACAGTCCACACCTCTTTTTTGTATTAATATATAAATTGTAAAGATTTTTATGATAAATAATATATAATAATCATAGAATTTCTTTATTTATAAAAAATTTAACTACATAGACTGAATAAAAGAAAAAAAGCAGAAGAAAACAATTTTAATTAAATATCAAGAAATTTTTTTTTTATATATATATAATATTCAAATATAATAGAATATGTTATAAAATTTTAATATTTTTAAAATAAATTTCTGAGTAAATCAGATGAAACTGATCAGGAAACCGTTTCTGTTTGTATTTTATCCAGTAATTATTGGGATTCTATATTATTATATAATTCATTATAATTTGTTTTTTTTTTTTAGAATACCTGTATTGATTTAAAATACATTTAATTCATTAAATAATACAAATAAAATGTGTTCTCTGAAGTTTGACTGTACATGTGGTCTCTCACGTTCTCTGAAATCTGAAGGCTAAATTTAGCAGTCTGGGAAGTGGTCCGCTCTGCAGGGTGGGTCGAGGTCTGCTTCCTGCACTTCCTGTTATACACTTTAGCTCACTGGAGTGTTTTGTAATAGAATCGAAAACAATTGTACACTTTCAAAAAGTTCAGATCTCACTGATGGGGGTCTTTTCTGCACTCATTGTGACTGAAATCTATTTGATTTTCCTTCCAGCGTCATGTTAACAGATTTAGATCGCACTGACGTAAAGCCGCTTCGTCCCCACAGCGCTGCTGCTTCCTGAATGCGTACGCGCCACGTCCTCCGAACACGAGGAAGGTTTTTCTGCAAGTCATGGGGTTGTCAACTGCTTGAAGATGAAAATTAGATTTGTACAGTAGTATGTAAACTCTTGGGGATCCCTGGGCAAATCATGTATTTGTTGAGTTTTGGAGTGGGATTCAGAAAGAAAACCTTAATGTGACCTCATTCAGTTCATTCATATTTATTTTATATGTATAGTGTTTTTAACAATGGACATGGTCCCAAATCAGCTTTACCAGTGGTGAACGAAGTACACAAAGCATGAAGTTAAGGTGGAGAAGCACTTAGTAAAATATCACCCCAGGACATTTTTTGCCCTCAAATGTACTTAAGTATCCAAAGTACTGTGATTTATATTAAATACCGTATTTTCCAGACTATAAACAACAAAGCGGCTAATATATGGGTTTTTCCCGGTTTCACAAACTTCAAGCCAAAAAAACAGAGCCCCATAACATTAGACCAATGAAATTGCCGAACAGGTTCAGGTGAACCAATGAAACTCTTTATATTAAATCAGATGCGCTCCACTGAATCGGGCCGCACCACATCATAAATATGGATGATGTTCCTCTGACGTTTGACCTGCTGCTCACTCGGACTGTCTACAGGAAATGTAAATCATTCGTCACGCTGAAAACAACCGAGCATGAAAACACACTTCACCTGTGTTCTGAGCTGCACGGCATCGGGAGAAAAGCTTCACCGATGGTGATTTTTAAACGCACGACGATGCCAAAAGAAAAACTCTCGAGAGAAATAGTTGTGAAAGGAAGGAGGAAGCCAGTTAACAATGACTTTCTTGGTAGGCTTCTGTTTTAGATACAAGCCGTGTAACAGACACTGTCTTTCATTAAAGCTTGTGTAAAGTTCATTAGTATTAGTGTAGACACCTGTCTATAAGCCGCAGGTGTCTACACTGAAACTAATGAACTGAACACAGGCTATAACAGTAGTTTTTGATGAAAATTAAAGATTAAGTACAGATAAGAGTTCTACTGTACTGTGTGTGCCATTCAGCCAGCTATTAGATTAATTCAGCTTTAAAAGATGCTCTGAAAACCTGCCTCCGTTTTATCCAGACAGCAAGAAGTGGGTTCTTTGGATATTTTGAAACCTTCTTTAATGCAGAAACATTCGGTTCTCGGGTGGTAGATTAGGGGATACACCACAGGGCAAACGTTTCTTCCTAAAAGTTCAACACCTGTGATAAATGCAGTCAAGTTATCAGCACCCTCCCATAGTGAAGACAGTCAAAGGGCACTACCATATTCAAAGAGTACATCATACCCAATTAACTCTACCATAGTACTACCATACTCAATATTTAGAGTACACCGTACCCAATTAACTCTGAGTACTACCATACTCAATATACTCAAAGAGTACACCGTACCCAAGTAACTCGGAGTACTACCATACTTAATATTTAGAGCACACCATACTGAATATACTAAAAGGGCACTACCATACCCAATCACCTCAGAAAGTACCACCATACTTAAAATACTTAAATCATGCTACTATACCTACCTTAGCTAAAGGTTAATACTAAATTGGGTTTACTCAAAGGGTACTACCATAGCTAATATATTTAAAGTGAAGTAGTAGACCAGTGGTTAAGGTCAGTTTTAGACTTTGGGTCAAATAATCCTGAGATCAATTCCATAAAGCACCTGCTGCCACTGCAGGCCATTTACCCTTTAAGGCCATTTAACTGCTATCTAATAAAGAAAATGAGATAATTGTAAGTTGTTTTGAATAAAAGTATCTGTTAAATATTATACATGTTTTGTAAATGTCCTTCAAGGGGTATACCATTCTTAACTAACCCAAAGGGTACTACCATACTTAACTAACCCAAAGGGTACTACCATACTTAACTAACTCAAATGGTACTACCATAGCTAACAAACTCAAAGGGTACTACCATACCTAACAAACTCAAAGGGTACTACCATACCTAACAAACTCAAAGGGTGCTACCATACTTAACTAACTCAATGGGTACTACCATACTTAACAAACTCAAAGGGTACTACCATACTTAACAAACTCAAAGGGTACTACCATACTTAACTAACTCAATGGGTACTACCATACTTAACTAACTCAAAGGGTACTACCATACCTAACAAACTCAAAGGGTACTACCATACCTAACAAACTCAAAGGGTGCTACCATACTTAACTAACCCAAAGGGTACTACCATACTTAACTAACTCAAATGGTCCTACCATAACTAACAAACCAAAGGGTACTACCATACCTAACAAACTCAAAGGGTACTACCATACTTAACTAACTCAATGGGTACTACCATACTTAACTAACTCAAAGGGTACTACCATACTCAATTAACTCAAAGGATACTCACTCAAATACTATTAACAGACAATTTACTTTAGGTAATACTCAATACAGCTGGGGTCTTGGTAAGATAAGAGCAGCACAGCAGTTTTAGAACCTTGTAGCTAACACACCCACCCATACACACACACACACACACACACACACACACACACACACACACACACACACACACACACACACACACACATAATTTTAGAATTCCTCAAGAGATTTCCTGTCAAAGTAGCTGTAATTCATCATCATCATCACTTCTGAATTCTATGTTTAGAGCCTGATCAGTAACCTCTACAATGTTAAACTCTATTTTGTGTGTGTGAGTGTGTGTAAGAAAGGCACTTTGGATCTAATTCCATATTTCAGGAATGTTACGTGCCCTTTCTGAGAAACAAAAGGCTTTCCCGTGATATGTTAACAATAAGACCAGGCTATTTTTATGTTTCTAGTATTATATCTTTTCCTGTTTCTTATCGTGTATCTTGTCCATTTGTCGTGTAGACAAAAGAATACAAATTTCAACCTACTTAGATGTTCAAGACGATCTACAAGGCAAAGTGAATGGACTGAGATATTTTGGGATGGTGGGTAGGAAGGAACCTGATAAGGTTCTTAGGTTTTACCTTTTTGTCTGGAGTGATGATGATCTTCACTACATGGGTCTCCTGTGATTTCTCCATGGTGAAAGGAGTAGTGATGAAGCTGGTTGAAGACTGAGTGATGGAGTCGTAGGGGGATTGAATCACGGAGTTGGAAGGTGGTGAAGTAATGGAGTTATAGGTGGGCTGAGCGATGGAGTCATAGAGGAACTGAGTAATGTTGTTAGACGGAGATGGAACAGCAGAGTCACGTGGTGATTGATTAATGGGGTTGGATGGTGTTTGAATTTCAGAGGCACACGGTAATTGATTAATTGAGTTAGATGATGAACAAGTGGCAGAGTCGCAAGGTGATTGATTAATGAGGCTGGATGGTGGTTGAATTTCAGAGGCACGTGGTGATTGATTAATGAAGTTAGAAGACGAACAAGTGGTGGAGTCACACAGTGATAGATTAACGGAGTTGCGTGACGAGCGCTCGATGAAGTCATCTGGTGATAGAGCGGCAGACTTGCATGGCGACGGAACAATAGGAACAATGGAGTCACAAGGTAACGGAGTGATGGAATCCGGTGGTGATGAAGTGATGGATTTGGGCAGCGGGGATGAAGTAATGGAGTCAGAGAACGATTGGGTGGTGAAGTCTCGTGGTGATAAAATGATGGATGCCGGTGGCGATGGAGTGACCGAGCCACGTGACGATGTTGAGAAGCTGAGGGTGGAGGAAGCGAGAGAAGACGAGGATGTGCGAGGAGAAAGGAGGCAGCTCATTTCCACGGCTAGGTCCTCAACGCACGGCAGAGAGTGGAGAAGCAGGAACTCCTCCGTCCCTCGATCCACCACCAAGAGCCTCGTCCGGTTCTCTACCTCCATGATCTTCTGAACCACCTGATGAAGACCAAGAGAGTTTTGTGAGAGAAATGATGAGGAGAGACATCTATGTAAGAAGGAAGGTGATGAAGAAACAGGATAAAGGACTGAGGAGAGAGAGGATGAAGGGAAAGAAGAAAAAAGAAATTAATATAATGAATGTTTGGGTTGAGGAGCTTTTTTTGAATGGCACCTCTTTTACAAAAATATCATCCCACATTAATCCTCACAGCGAGGTGAATGCTTCCTGGTTTATAAACATCCAGGGGGCAGAAAAACACACAATGCCATCAGTCCAGTTTCTCATTCCTGAAACGGACAAGCTACCTGCTTAGCATAACGCTACTACTGTACCTTCTGCAATATTAACGAGATGAGATGAGAAGAGATGAGAGATCAAATAAAGACATGAGATGAAAGGAGAAGAGATGAGATGATTAAAGAGGACAAAAGATGTTGTTGATATGTGAAAAGATGGGGATGATTATATAAGGGAAAAGTTAGGGAGAAAATGAAAAAGAGAAAAAATTGAGAAGAAAAACCTGGAATGAAAGAGGAATGGAGAAGAGGAGAGTGGGTGTTGAGTTGTGGTGAAAGTCTCAGAATTTGTTTCCTGGTGTAAAAGCTTCTCCGAGATGAGATGAGATGAGATGAGCTGAGATGAGAGGAGAGGAGATGAGATGAGAGGAAAGGAGAGGAGATAAGAGATGTGAAGAGACGAGAAAAGCAGAAGAGATCAAATAAAGAGATGAGATAAGAAGCAAAACCTGGAAGAATGAAAGTGGAGAAGAAGAGGTGGTGAAAAGTGAAAGTCTCCGTATTCTTGTTCTGGTGTGAGAGCTTCTCTATGATTGGATTAGAAAGAATAAAAGAAAAAAGAGATGAAAAGTTGTGAGAAAGTGAAAAAAAGACTATATTTAGAGAAGAAAAGAAAAAGAGAGAAGAAAGAAGATGAGATAATAAGAGAAGCGAAGAGAAAAGAGAAGATAAAAGGATGAGATTTAGAGAAGAAAAGAAAAAGAGGAGAAGAGAAGAGAAGAGAAGAAAAGAAAAGAGAAGCTGAACGCTGAAGAAAGGAGGAGAAGAGAGCACGAGTTGAGGTAAGCAGGGTGCTTCTGTACTTGCCTCCTGGTGCGAGAGCTTCTCCACGTTTTCTCCGTTCACCTCCACCACGCGGTCCCCGGAGCGAAGTCCTGCCAGTTCTGCTGGTGATTCCGCCTCGATCCTGCGGATGAACTGCGCTCCGCTGCTGCGCTCTCCGTGCAGGTGGAAGCCGTAACCGCGCTCGCCTTTGGTCAGGTAGCACAGTCGGGGGCGCAGGTTCTTCTCATCCATCTCCTTCTGCACATCAGCCTTCATCATCATCATCGTCATCCTCCTCCTCGTCACCTCCTCGACCTCTGTCTCCACCTCCGTCTGTCCGTTTAGATCATCCGGTGGACCATGTTTGTTTCCACAGTACCTCCTGAAAGACCCTTCAACCCCCAAATGCTGGAGTGCTGGTGAGAGCGTTGGTGCAAAATAATCCACTCCAATTGAGCATAAAAACTGAATAATAGACTATAATGTCTGAGATGCTCCAATTTTCTCTTTTCTCACTCTCTGATTTTATACTGACTTTAATCAGCAGCAGACTAAAAAAATGAAACCCACCTCCTAAACCTTCCTCCTTCTCCTTCTTCTTCTCCTCCTCTTCACTTTTGTAACTATTTCAGGATAAAAAAAACCCTCCTCTGCCACTGATTAATACACAGTCATAAAGTACAAACTTGTACATAAAAGCCAAGAATCAAAAATAAAAAATAAACAAAAAGAATCAGGTTGTTTGTCTGCGAAAAAAATCAGTGGCACCTCGACGAGAACCAGAACTGCGTCTAGAAGCTGTGGAAGGCAAAAGCAGGAAACCTGAGCTGAGTGATCCCTGAGGAAAAGAGTGTGTGTGAGTGTGTGTGTGTGTGTGTGTGTGTGAGAGAGAAAGGGGATTGTGTGTGAAAGAGAGAAAGAAAGGGGATTGGCCAGCGAACTGTTCTCATGATAAGATCTTTTACAACACATCCAACCGGAACTCTTCCTCTTCCCACTTTTCCAAGCGAATGACTCTGGAATGTTCCGTGAGGGATACGGCGCAGGATTGAATCTCTACATTCGGCTTCTGTATACTCAACTTCTAAACATCTCAAAGCCTCACGATGGGTTCTTCGGGTTTGACCATTAGGAGTCTAGAAGCTTAGAAACTCTCAGAGGAACACATTTTGAGAGAACGACACCTACACCTGCAGATCGTGGAGAAACGCTTGTTCCACAAAGTTGTGTAATGTTTAAATACAAACTGCAGACTTTTAATAAAAAAATAAATTAATAAAAATACTATCCCATTCCACTTTTAGTCTCCATTTGCTTGTATGAAAAGCTCCACTCTTCTGGGAAGATGTTCCACTAGATTTTTGTGGAGATTTGTGGAGCTTCATTTAGCCACATTTAGGGTGTTAGTAAAGTCGGGTGCTGATGTAGGTGAGGTGAGGAAACCTGGGGTTGATGTTCAATAGGGTTGAAATCAGAGCTCTGTAGCAGGAAATCTTTAACCCATGTATCTTCATGGAACAGGTTTGGATCAAGTGAAGGGAAAATATTATGCTACAACATGAAAGACCGACAGACCAATTGTTCAAGTCAAACCGTGACTTTTCATTTTACAGGTGAACATTCAGCACATCTGATCCTGAGGAATCGACACATAACCTGTGGTGAAATTATATTTACATTCATATTTCACTTCTTGAACTATATTTGCGTATTCTTGAAATTTAAAAGTCAACGTTTTTTTTTCTTTATTTTGAATATATTCAACATTGTACATTAATACAGAAGTGATCCAAACTATGAAAGAAAGCGTATAGAATTATCTACAAAACAAAAACATGTTAAACAACCCAGAATATGGTTTAGATTTTAAATTGCTCAAAAGTAGCTACATTGAGCTTTGATGACAGTTTTGGCAAAGTCATCGCGTTCGCTCATTAGATTTAAGACGTCGTCACGTGAATGGTTTTCAGTTTACAGCTGTGCCTTGGGTTCCTTTGTGATATTTCACAAAAAAAGATGAAGTAAAGAGTCAACAGCCCTATAGGTTCTACTACAACTACTGTACAAATCCAAATGAAGAGAAGAAACTCTTAAGTAAAAAGACAGTTCAGCATTACTTTAAAAAAATAAAATGTCAATCAATCCGAAAATTCTCAAGAATTTACATTTTAATCTCTAAATGCAGTCTTCAAAACCCTTAATCGCTATAATGAAACAGGCTCTCATGAGGACCGTCCCAGGAAACGAAAAAAAGATCAAGAGCTACCTCTGCTGCAGAGGATAAAGTCATCACAAGTACCAGCTTTCCGAAAGTGCTGATTTACATAAACGCTTGAGTTCAAGTGGCAGACGTGGTGAGAATATTCCAAGATATTTCAACATCCTCTTTTCAGAGAAAAGAACTGAACTGAAGCAAACGCATATACTCCAAAATATATACTCCGTATACACACACACACCAAAAGGGGGGTGTAATACAAAGGAGTCTAAAAATAAAAGCATGCGTCAGCGTTTTCTCTGTCTGGTTCTTCTCCGTCTCTGAGGACTCGAGCGCTTCTCTCCGTCTTTCCCCACGTCCCTTCTCCGTCCCCTACAAGCCACTTTTGTCGTCTCTACTCTCGCCTCAGCCTCTTCCTGCGACTCGTCTCCTCGCTCTTTCACGTGGGCCGCTCTGTGCCTGTCTCTTTGTAGATGAGACGTGATGACAGTCACGTGTTCCTCCTTGATCGGTTTCGTGTCATGGTTCTTCGGCAGCCCAGCAGGCTCCCCGGGACATGGGGCGGAGCCTGGTCGGGGCCTGCGGGTCGGTAAAGTGGTGTGAGCGGCGGGACAGATGTGCTGGTTCAAACAGCTGGAGCACAAAGGTGAGACGGGTAAACAGACCTGCTGACCAAATCCCACCAACAACCAGTTTATCTCACACCACAGATCCCTAGAGACAAAAAAGGAGGGATGAAAGAAAGAAAGAAAGAAAAAAAAAAGTTATTTTACAAGATGACAATGAAGAGCAAATCTCCAAAAAAGAAAACAATGTAATTGTGAGCCCATGTTTCCCTCAGGGTTTCCTGAATAAGTGTGTGTATATGTGTGTGAGAGAGTGTGTGTGTGTATATATGTGCATGTTGCTTGTGTTTCAGTCCTGGATTTTAATTTCTGCATCTCCATTTCTTAAAAATGAATGAATAAACATAATGCTCTCGGGTTCCTCAGATACCTCGGGAGCCACTCCTCCAGCGCTCGACGGGTTTCCTCAGGGTTCTTGGTGGAGCTCGAAGTCCATCCCAGTCTGTTAGAGATCCGGTGAACGTGCGTGTCCACTCCTGAAATACAAATGTCGAGAATGAACTACAAGTCCACGCCATTCCCTCGATCGAGAATGTACTGACGTCCTGCTCACCGATTCCTGAGACCCGTTTCCAGGCAATGGCCATGGCCAGGTGCGCCATCTTAGGGCCGACCCCAGGAAGACGCATTAAACCCTCTAGCGTGTCGGGGATGTCGCCTCTGTACTCACGGTGGATCATCTCCGTCGCCTCTTTCAGGTACTTCACCTTAGTCTGTGTGCATGTGTGTTTGTGAGCAAAGTCAGGAACATTTACAAATTCATACAATGCATAAAGATTTAAAAGGCATGTTTCCTGCAACACCAGAGAAAATAAGACCCTAGACCAAATTTACACCAACATACCGGATGCTTACAAAGCTACCACTCTGCAACTGGCTACTGGACTTTCTGACCAAGAGGCCCCAGAATGTTCAGGCAGAATACCACTGCTTTTCCACCCTCATATTTAGTACTTGAGTACCACAAGGCTATATGCTGAGTCCATTTCTTTACTCCCTATTCACCCACGACTGCAATCCGGTATATGTTTCCAACATTATCAAGTTTGCAGATGACACCATGGTGATCGGACTCGATTAGTCAGCCAACAAGGAGGTGAACCGCCTGGCTGCATGACAACTGCCTGACAACAACCTGCTGCTCAACACCAAAAAGGACCTCATCATAGACTTTAGGAAAGAGAAAGGCTGTAAACACGCACCCACCCATATCAATGAAGCAGGATGGAAACTGCTCTCTATGGAAACTGCTCTGTGTCAGTCCGGAAAGTGCTGCAAAGGGGTGGTGAGATCTGAACGCATTGTGGGAACTCCAAAAGACTGTTGACATTTACAGGAACCGCTGTTTTAGGAAAGCTTACAAAATCAAAAAGAACTTCTTTCACCCTGCCCATAGACTGTTTGCCCTTCTGCCCTCTGGGAGGTGCTACAGGAGCCTCCGGACCAAGACAAGCAGGTTCAGGAACAGTTTTTTCCCCACAGGAGTTTTCATGCTGAACACCAAATTCAAATTCAAGGGAAGGGAAAATGTTATGCTACAAAGGCATCGTATACAATTGTGTACCTCTGACTTTGGAGAAAAAACATCTATGGTTTGAAAAGTCCCAATACATTCATCAATATAGTATATATTACCTTCCAGAAGCCCACAGGGTAGATCAGTTGGCCCAGTTTTTCCTTGTCCATGTTGAGGATGGAGGTCACGCTGAGGTCGATTGCACGCAGTCGCTCCATGGCTGCAGCCGTCACCTGATCCTTCGTCTGACTAGACAACATCAGAGAAACCAACACCTGGTAACGCATCACCTGAAGAGCGAAAGAAAGTGAGAATGGTATAAGGATACATTCGTGGGAAAACTCCAGCACCCGAGAGCTCAATGGCTTCTCCTTCACCTCTGGTGGAGCCTGGGGGTCGTAGCACTTCTCTGCCCCCATTCGGTCCACCGGAGCGTCCCGTCCACGTCGCATCTCCCTGATGAAGGACAGCTGCCTCCTCCAAAAAGGTGGCTCCCAGCGCTCTTTCTTGACACAGGGCCCAGCCTCGTCTTCATACTTGATCTTTGTGTGGGCCCTCCTCGAGGTGCGTGGTGGAGGGATGTGGCCATCCCCAGGTTTTTCCTTGGGCTCTACTAAATTACAAAAAGCACACTCATGTGGTCTTATGGTGGTGCACAGTGAGATACATTACACAAAGCACCACATCTGGTGGGGGTATCAAGGTAATGAAATTCTTAATAATATTAATAAACTAGAAACTAGAGTTAGCGCAGTGTCACTGCGTCTGCTCACTCCGTACAGGAAATACAATGTGTAGTGCATCGTAAAACTCAGATTTACGTTTTGCACAATCGCAAATCGCTGCCACGTCCGTTTTATTTTTACAATCTAGAGCAGGGGTGGCCAACCCGCGGCTCGCGATCCACATGCGGCTCTTACGTTCATGTCGATTTTTGTGTGTTTGATTTGTAATGTGCGTGTTCGCTTTGCTTACGTTCAATAAGGTATTTTTAAGGCTTAAATGAGCTCGTGCCCCTACTGGGAAACTTTGCAGTATATCAGACCTTGGCATGAGGCCAATCATAAATTACAGGGATGCACTGAGAATTTTCGGAAATACCTTAATCACTGAAACAACACGTCAGAAACACAATTGTAATGACGCAATAAAAAAGCTCAGCAGCACACGGGTATCTGGATGAGAGCAACATGTCTGCGGTGTGCGGAGAACGATTTACAAAATATGCAATGCTGCAATTACAAGAGGGGGTGTATCTGCGAAGAGCTTCTCCAAGTCGGGAATAATTTATCAACTGAAATCCAAACATCCCGATTGGCATTCTAAATATGAGAAGAACGCGGTGCAGAAAAGTAAAGTCAATCCGAGCATGCGCACTCCGTCTGTAGAGGACGTTTTTGAAAAGGCAGGAAAGTTTTCCAGTGATGGTGCTGAGGCAAAAGGCAAAACACAAAAAATTATGGATTTCATTGCCGTTTGAATTGAATTTTAATTTCGGTGCATCCCTAAAATACCTTAATCACTGAAACAACACTGCAGAAACACAATTGTAATGACGCAATAAAAAAAGCTCAGCAGCACACGGTTATCTGGATCAGAGCAACATGTCTGCGTTGTGCGGAGAACGATTTACAAAACATGCAATGCTGAAATTTTAAGAGGGGGTGTATCTGCAAAGAGCTTCTCCAAGTCGGGAATAATTTATCACCTGAAATCCATACATCCCGATTCGCATTCTAAATATGAGAAGAACGTGGAGCAGAAAAGTAAAGTCAATCCGAGCATGCGCACTCCGTCTGTAGAGGACGTTTTTGAAAAGGCAGGAAAGTTTTCCAGTGATGGTGCTGAGGCAAAAGGCAAAACACAAAAAATTATGGATTTCATTGCCGTTTGAATTGAATTTTCATTTCGTTGCATCCCTAAAGTATTATCGTTGGTGTGGCCCTCTGAAGGAATGCCAAAAGCCCCACTAATTAACATGCACAGTAAAAGAAAAACGCTATTGTAAATTATTATATATTTTTTTGTGGACTTGGTTAAACTAAGAGTTTGTGTGTGTGAGACAGTGCCGTGTTCATTGTTGAAAATGACTGTTCTGTAGTCTTGGTACTGTAGGAGTCAATTTCTGTCATTATGTTGGTGTGTGACATTTACAATAAGTCTGGCTGAGCAGAGGTGTGTGTGTGTGTGTGTGTGTGTGTGTGTGTGTGTGTGTGTGTAAGAGTAAGGTATGGGTGATGTTCATGTGAGCCCATGTGTATGATGTGGCTCTTTGCGGGAACACAGTGAAAAATGTGGCTCTCGGTCTCTGACTGGTTTACACCCCTGATCTAGTGATATGGATTCTTTAGCTTTTCAAGAATTTCTTCAAAAAGGAGAAAATCCTCACAATATTGCATATCGAGGAAGTGAACGAATAAAGGAGGAATGAAGACATTTGTTAAAGTCTGCTGAAATAATTAGAACAGTTCAGTAGATTATGTCTTTAAAAAATTAAATATAAAATTTAAAACACACACACACACACACACACACACACACACACACACACACACACACACCTGTACTACAGAAATGGGGTCGAACTATTTAATTATTTTTTCTTTTTAATTAATTGTATTCAATCAATTTAATTAATTACTCAATTTAGTCAATATTATAAATTGTATTGCATTTATTTTAATTATTTTTTTGTATAAAATATGATTTAATATTCTTTTAAGTATTATTTAACCAAGCATTTTATTTAAAATAGTTTTTTAAAAATGTTTTAAAAATGTATATAATAATAAACTGCGTTAATAAGAAACGACAAGCAACTCAACCTGTGCCGGTCAACTTCTGTAAACCACTGTGTCCATGTGGCGCCCCCTGCAGGTCACAAATGACACGTTCCTCGTCCGGTTCTTCTTTAATCCCGGTAGAAGTTTCCTCCGTCATCCTGCGTGTCAGTCTCCGGATTCCTCTTCCTGCTGAAGAGGTTTTATCCGCGGTGTCGGCGTGTGAAATCCCGGACACGACGTTTCTCACATTCCCGAAATAACGCGAGCTGCTTTTCATGTTTATTTTTAAATTTCTTTACGATTTTATTCCGCAAGTATTCACGTGTGTCTGAGTCGCGCATGCGCAAAACAGCACGGATGCGTCTGTTTGCAAGAACCGGAAGTGGATCAGTTTATTAGTGTAAAAACTAAAAAAATAATTAAATATTAATAATTTATATTTATGAAATTATTTATTTGATCAGAATTCGTGTGAGTTTGGCTAAAAGGTATAAAATAAAAAAGGTTTTAAAAAAATATAAGAATAATTATTTCTCCCCGCTCTCAAATTCTACACGTTTAACGTGAAAAACCCCCCGCTTGATGTGGTTTAAAGCGTTTCTAAAAAAACTCATAAAACACATAAATAATAACACATACTATGTACGGACAAGCAGATGAGTCCAAAATATGACCGTATCAGGTTTAATAAAGCATTTTTTTTACCCACAGAATAAAAAAACCCCAACGTGGCTTAGGCTTAACTCAACCTAGCAGTTTGTCTGTACACAAAATGCTTTATTATTATTGTGTTTACTGAATTTGGTCTTTTAAAAACAGTCTTATCGCATTAAGTATTGAAGCGTAACGCAGTAGATCAGAGCGCTGCATCACACAGGATCTCATACGGTGAGAATAAACGTATCACTAAAGCAAGAAACCCAATGAACACGATTCGCCACGTCTCCTTTCACTGGAGCCACAACTGCACCTACATCATCTCCATCTCGATATTCACCCCATCACATCACCCTGGGGTTTCCTGTGCATTTTCCCAGTGCATTTCCTAGAGATTTGAAATGTAGGAAAATTATAATTGTATTTATATTGTATTTATTATAAATGGTTCATGAGGAAGTGTGACAACTGCTTAGTGAAAAGTCCGTCTTGTACATTTCTGCTCTTCTGTCAGTCATTGTGGAATAAAAAAACCAGCTATTGAATCCGCACGAATATATTGTAGCTTGTGCAGTTTTCTACAGATGCGGGTTGCGAGCTCTGACTAGTGCGCTCTCTGACCGGCCAATCAGAGGATGTAAAAACGCTGAGGTTATCGGTCGCCTGCTAGACGGCCTCTGACTGACACAAATTACAATCTGATTGGTTAAAGCAAAATCTTCAAGCAGCATGGACTTGAATATATAAAAAAAAACCTATGTAAATCTGATTACATAGAAATTCCAACGTAAATAAACACTCGGTGGGGCAGCAGCAGCTCTGATGGCCTGCCACTGATATATATTAAATTACAAACAAGATAAAATTCTACTTTCTGACGAAAATCTACACAATCTGGTCTGCTTTTACATTTTTTTTATATAAAACTACATTTCCCATAACGGAAATGGACGCCGGAAGTTGAATTGCGGAAGTCGAAGTAATTATTATTTTTTTTTTAATCGATATGAAATATTTTTTCACGATATAATAAATTCACGATAAAATTACAAAACATTAAAATCGACACACCGAAGGGTTTAAATAAAATACAATATAATGGATACCAAATTTATTGAACAGTTAACGCATGTAGAAAAATGATGAATAAATATAATAAAATGTCGCATTTATATTGTTTTATTTTGGTGCTTACATATTTTTTATATCCAAACAAATATGTAATGATAATAAAAAAAAAAAAAAGTAATTTCTATTAAATCAACGGTGAACTAGGATAGGAACCGGAAGTGCAGGTCGGAGTTATTAAACAGGACTTCCGGTTGGGGTAGGGGCCGGTCGGGTGTTTATTTTGGGGTGTTTTTGTGATCTGCACGGCCTGGAAACATAGAAATGTATTAAATGTGGACGGATTTGGAGTTTTAAAAGGTCCAGCGTTTCTCCTGAGACATTTTGATGAACCATCTTCTGTATTTCACCACCGCGCGGTGAGAAATGTTCAGTGTTGTTTTTGTTGCATGTTTATTTATTGTTTATTTGTTTACTGCTTGTTTATTTGATTGATAAAAACCCGTTATTGAGGCATTGGGTGACTGATGTTTAAACCTGTATTAAAGTCAGATTTAAATATTGTTGCGAGCAAAACAAACAAACAAACAAACAAACAAACAAACACCTACATTTCAGACATTTTGCATGAATGCATTAAAATCCTAAATGTATATCAAACTCCTGATAAATAAATAAACTGCACCTCAAATCTTACATTTGAATTAAAAATGTCTAATTTATAAATAAGTAGTTTGTGATTTACACGATCACTAATTGCACACGTGACATCAGATCTCTCGCCTACGTGCATGAATAATAACCAGAAGCCACGCCCACAAGCGCACATGGCCCCTCCCCCTGCATCACCTTTTTCTTTCTTACTTTTTTTTACTATAATTGTTCAACCTTTCAGCGTATTAAAGGTATAAATGTCTGCTGACGTGGTCATAAGTATTTTATATGCTCCTTTTTGAGCATCGCATCCCACATTTAGTCCCAATTTTCTCTTCTAATTCCCTCCACTCTTCTGGGAAGATGTTCCACTAGATTTTGAAATGTGTGCTTGTGGAGATGTTTGTTCATCAGCCACAAGGGTCTTAGTAAAACCAGGTACCGATAGACAGAAATCATACAAGACGTGGCCTGGGGGTGTAGTCAGCATGAAAAACTCCATCCTAAAGATGTTCATTTAGGTTGGAGCTCTAAAGCAGGAGATCTTCCAACCCATGTAAGGTAGATCTTCATGGTGTTGGTGTTGTGCACAGGAGTATGGTCATGCTGGAACAGGTTTTGGGTCTCCTAGTGCAAGTGAAGGCAGAATTTCATGCTACATCATCCAAAGAAGTCCTACACAATTGTCGGTCTTCTACTTTGTGGTCAAAGTTTGAAGAAGAAAAACATGGATGTAAAAAAACATCAGGAGGAGCTCATGTGAAATATTTCTGAAAGAGAATTGTATCAGGTTGATTGTATAAAAAGTTTAGACGTGTCCATATCTTCTTTGTTTTCAGATCGTCTTGAAGTCCACCTGAACGTTGGGATCATGAACAAGCAGCCCAGCAAGGAATCTTCTCTGAAGGACAAGCTGAAGGGTGTGTTTGGACTCACCCCACGCATCCCCACCAAACAGAATGAGAGCAGGCCTTCAGAGATCATCATCACCTACGACATCCTGAAGGTCAGAGAAGTGAAGAAGTTCCACCTTTTAATGGGAAAAATGGCTCTTGTGAAGGAGATGGAAAGTTCTGCAATGTGTGTGTGTGTGTGTGTGTGTGTGTGTGTGTGTGTGTGTGTAGGAGCTATCTCCAGAGTGTGGATTGAGTAACAGAATCCGGGTCATCAACCACGTCTGTGACCTCGCCAAGTCCAAGAAGTTTGAGGAGGTGAGATTCCATAACTCCACTGAGGGTCATGTTTTTATAAAGAGGCATGTCTGATAGCTCTCATGATGGTGGGTGTGTCTTTCTGCCCACACCTGACCTCAAAAACCTACACCTGGTGTAAAATCCTTTCAGGTTAACTCATGTTAGCTAGATATTGTTAGCTAGGCATGTGTAATGATTGTTCATATGTATTGGCACCCTGTGTGTGGTTAGAATGCTGTGGAAGCGTTATGGAGGGCGGTGGAGGACATGATGCAGCCTGAACAACCACCTGAAGCTCGACATGCGGTGCTTCTGCTGCTCAGAGCTATAATTCAGGGACAGGTAAAACACACACACACACACACACACACACACACACACACACACATATATATGTATATATATATATATTCAGTAGCTGGCAGCTCAACAGCATTACTGCTTGTGTGTGTGTGTGTGTGTGTGTGTGTGTGTGTGTGTAGGGGGAAAGACTGGGTCCTCTGCGAGCGTACTTCTTTAAGATCATTTCAGATTACCAGCCGAGTAACGAGGACCTGCCTGAGAGGCTCGGAGTGTTTAAAGCCCTCACAGAGAACGGGAAGGACGTCACCTACCTGGAGGATGAGATAGGTGGGTCACCATAGCAACCACCAAGGAACACCCTAACAAAGACCTGTAATAACGTAACAATACCAACAAACACCTAGGAATACTCTGAACAAACACCTGTAGCGCTTTAGCAACACCATAGCAACCACCTACATCAACACCCTATCGACCCACTTGTACCACAGTTGCAACTACCTACAACAACCACCTAGCTACACTCTAGCAAATACATGTAACACCCCCCAACAACCACCATGTTAACACCTGTAACACGATCAACACCCTATCCACCACTTGTACTTCCTTTGCAACTACCCGCAACTCCATAGCAACCAAGTTCACACCATAGCAACACCCTAACTAATACTAATACCATATCGACCACCTGAACCACCATAGCAACCGCCTAGCAACACTTTAGCAACCAGCTAGGGTGTCATGGCAACCACCTGGAACACAATATTAACCACTTGACAATAAATGTGTGTCATTAACTTGAAATGGTGTGTGTGTGTTTGTGTGTGCGCACTTCACAGCTCCTTTCGTGGTGGTTTGGATGGAAACGGGTTTGACTGCTGATTTCTTGCACGTTCTGGTCAACCTGGTCAAGTTCAACTCCTGCTACCTGGATCAGAACGTCTCACTGATGGTGCAGTAAGTGTCTGACACACACACACACACACACACACACACACACACACACACACAGACATGAACACTGTGTGGTTCTGAATAAATACAGCATGTGTTTGTGTTACAGGAAAATCTGCTTGCTGTGTAACCGCACCACGTCCTCCACAGACATCGAGGTTCATTTCTATAATTATATAATAAATACAGCATTTTTTATTTTTATGTTCTTGTCACTGGGATGGAACCCAGTTCTTCAGTCGCGTGTGTGTGTGTGTGTGTGTGTGTGTTACAGGTAGCTCTGCAGGTGTTGGACGCGGTCGTGTGTTATAACTGTTTGCCGTCCGACTCCCTGACCGTCTTCATCATCACGCTGTGCCGAACGGTTAACGTGAAGGAGTTCTGCGAGTCCTGCTGGAAGGTCAGAGAGCCTCGTTGTGTTTTAGCGGGTGGGGCTTCAGGGCGACGCGATGAAGTGCGACGGTGTGGTTTATTCCTCTTACGCCTCAGCTAACAATTACGGTTTATTAGTTTATTAGAGGATGACAAATTAAATCCATTTGTCCACATTAAAGTTGGTTCCTGTTCTCGCTTTGTTTCGGTCATTAGATTTTTTGTTTTTATTGTTAGTTTTTTATTTTTTTTCTCGCACAAATTTCGGAAAAACCTCCAACACTGGAGACTCCGTCCACAAATGCTGGATTGATTTCTCCTTTAAAATAACTTCAAAACAATCGCATGCTTGTTTTAATTGATTATCTTTAATAAGCCCTAACAACAACCTGGAACACCATAGCAACTGTCTGGCAACTATGACTAACGCCATGGCAACGATCCTTAACGCCATGGGAACGACTTGCAACTACCATGGCAACTATCTGTAATACTGTAGCAACTACATACACCACCATTTACTGCTTTTCTTTTTTCTTTTTTTTCTTTTTTACAATGGACACTGGTCTTAAAGCAGATTTACACAGATAAAGAGCTAATATGGTTGTGAAGAATGAAACGAAGATGTTGGAAAACCCTGTCACGTGGGAGACTCCTTTCCTTAATCTGTGGCTGAGCTGTTGTTATGGAAACGATAACATGTTTTCTGTTATGTGTAGCTGATGAGGAAGGTGTTGGGGACTCACCTGGGCCACAGTGCTATCTACACCATGTGCCGCATCATGGAGGAAAGGTGTGTGTGTGTGTGTGTGTGTGTGTGTGTACTAAATTGTAGCGTAAATAAGAGCTCGAGTTGTTTTGTCTCCCTTTAAGTATTTGAAAGAGTTTAAGCCCCGCCCACTTCTGTTTTAACAGGGTGTATATGGAAGACGCCGCTCTGTTGAGAGGAGCCGTTTTCTTTGTCGGCATGGCGCTATGGGGCGCTCACAGACTCCCCACCCTCAAAAACACACCTACACTGGTGCTGCCTTCATTCTACAAGGTGTGTGTGTGTGTGCACGATTTTAATATTTAATATATGTCCATTTAAGGTGTAACTTGTACACAACTTCTTTGACCTCTATGTGACCTCCAGGCTATGAACTGCGCTAACGAGGTGGTGTCCTACGAGATCGTCCTGTCCATCACGCGGCTGATAAAGAAGTACGGAAAAGAACTGCAAGTGGTCACCTGGGACATCCTGCTAGCCATCATAGAGAGACTCCTGCTGCAGATCCAGGTAACGTGCACGTGCACGCGCGCACACACACACACACACACACGTTCATATACATTACAGCTGTTTTAAAGTCATTTAATTTGAGTTCAAGTGTAAGTATGAAGTGTGTGTGTGTGTGTGTGTGTGTGTGTGTGTGTGTGTGTGCAGAACGCTGGCAGTCCTGAGCTCAAGTCGATTGTGTTTGAGTTGTTGAGCACAGTGGAAGAGCTCTACGAGCAGAACGACTACCACGGATCCACAGAACGCTTCTTCAGCCTGGTGGAAAAATGTGCTGAAAGAAGACCTGTAAGTAACACGAACACACACACACACACACACACTCACACACGGTCACTTGCACACAAGTGCTCATTTGCGCTCAGTCAGTCAATTATTTATGGCTCGGTTGCTCAGTCAGTCAGTCAGTAGGTCCCTAAGTCAGTTAATCATTCAGTCCGTCAAATAGTCATTTGTTTATTTATTCGGTCAAATAGTCCGCTGCTCATTTAGTTGGTTAATTGTTCAGCTGGTCAGTCAGTTGGTCATTCAGTCAGTTAATTGGTTAATTGTTTAGTCAGTCTGTCCCTCAGCCAGACAGACAAATAGTCTGTTGCTCAGACTTCAGTCAGTCGGTCGTTCAGTCGTTTGCTCGGTTGGTCACTCAGTCAGTTGTTCAGACAGTCAGTCACTTGGTCAGTCATTTAGACAGTCGGTTGGTCAGTCATTCAGACAATCATTTAGACAGTCGGTCAGTCACTCGGTCATTCGTTTAGACAGTCGGTCAGTCATTTAGACAGTCAGTCACTTGGTTGGTGACCTGCTCAGTCACCCACTCGGTCAGTTAGTTTTTAGAAAATTGGTCAGTCCCCTGGTGAGTCATTTAGACAGTTGTTTAGTTACTCATCATGTGTTTAGACAGTCGGTCGGTCAGTCAGTCGTTAAGAGTCGGTGGGTCACTGGGTCTTTGTCAATCATTTAGTCAGTTGCACACTCAGGTTGACTGAATAACCAAACAACTGACTGAACAACCAGCTAACTGTGCAACTGATAAAATGAGTGACTAAATGAGTAACTGACTGAGCAGTCATTTAGTCCGTTGCTCAGTCAGTTGTATAATTGTTTAGTCTGCCAGTTGCTCAGTTGTTTAAACAGATGTTCCCTCATTTAATCAGTTGCTCAGTCAATTATTCAGTTGCTGGTTCGGTTGCTCGGTTATTCAGTGACACATCGATTGGTTGATTTCAGTAATTTGGCAAATCACTCAGTCATTGATCCTGTCAGTAACTCAGACGCTGTCAGTTGCTCTCTCCAGTCACATGGTTCCTCACAGTCTGTCAGCTGCTCACTCAGTCATCACTCAATCACTGTCATTCATTTATTCTCTCAATCACTCCCTTAGTCAGGTTGTGTTAATAGTGTGTGTGTGTGTGTGTGTGTGTGTGTGTTTGTACGTTTTAGGATGCATCAGTTCTGACTCTAATCTCGTACCGAGCCCAGTCCATCCATCCCGCTAAAGACGGATGGATCCAGAGCCTCTATCGCCTCATGGAGAAATTCTTTAGGTCTGAAGTATTTGAATGGCACCTAATTCTTTCCTCATCGATGAGTTTTCTAAAGGAATGCTGTAATTCCGACGCTTTCAGCGACAACCAATCCTGTTTGAGTGTTGTAGCTCATTAACATATTAGACCACACCCACTTATAGGGATTAAGCTTGCCGTTTTCGATTATTGGATGTCTTGTGTGATTCACTTATTCATTCTCTCTCTTTTTTTCTACTCATTTGTCAGGAATGAGACGCGCAGCGTGATCAGGATCAAAGTGCTGCACATCCTCTCTTTCGTCCTCAGCACCAACAGGCAGCTCTACGAGGTTCTCAGAAGAAAAATGTTCTTTCGCTGTTCTGCTGTTTTTTTTTTTTTAAGGCTCTGTTTATCTCATTAAACACTTACTGTGTGTGTGTGTGTGTGTGTGTGTGTGTGTGTGTGTGTGTGTGTGTGTGTGTGGGGTGCAGGAGGAGCTGATCGAGGTGGTGGTGTTGCCCCAGCTGGGACAGATCGCGGAGGACCGGGACCTGTCTGTGCGTAAACAGGCCACGCAGCTGCTGGTGGATCTCGCCGAGGGCTGCAACACACACCACTTCAACAGCCTGCTGGATATCATCGAGAAGGTCTTATATACACACACACACACACACACACGTCAACACACACACGCATTCCCTCCTTATCATCAGCAGTGTTGTGTTCTAGAATCTGATTGGTCAGATGTCCATTAATTTAAATGTGTGTGTGTGTGTGTGTGTGTGTGTGTGTGTGTGTGTGTTGACTGTAGGTGGCGAGTCGTCCACTCTCGTGCTCTATAGACGGAGAGAGAGAGCTCCTGGCCGACTCTCCCATGGAGGACGTCAAAACTGCTGTATTGGGGCTGCTAGAGATTCTGCAGGTACACACACACACGCACACACACACACACACAGAATCTAACAGACTGTTCTTTATCATTGTCTTTTTCTATCTGTCTGTCTTTCTTTCTGTCCATCACGTTCTGTCCATCTCTCGGTTTATGCTATGTATTTCTCCATCTCTCTTGTGTGTGTGTGTGTGTGTGTGTGTGTGTGTGTGTGTGTGTGTGTGTGTGTGTGTTCAGAGTAAGCTCTACAGTCTGCCAGCCAGTCATGCGAGTCGAGTGTACGAGTTGTTGATCAGTCACCTGCAGCTGCACCACAAAAACAAGCACTGCTCCGCCCTCGCCAGCTCCATACGCCTGCAGGTCAGAGCTTTCAGAGGGTCACAGAGCATCATCATCATCATCACCGTTACCATGGAAACCTTCATTCATTTCCTGGTTTGAATTGATGGTGTGTGTTTCTTTCTCAGGTCTTTGATTTCTTGTTGTTGATGAGAGCTGATTCGCTGCACCGGCTGGGCGTGCCTAATAAAGACGGCTTCCTGCGCTTCAGCCCTTACTGCTACTGCGATGTGGGGTAATCTCACACATACACACACACACACACACACACACACACACACACACACACACTGTCTTACACGCACACATTGACTCGTTTGCACAAGAACGATCGTGTGTGTCCCCTTTTCCAGTGGGACAGAGAAACGAGAAACCGAGAAAAAGCCAACAGGAAGCGTTTCTTCACCAACAGGAAGTCCCGCCCCTGCTGCACCGCCCACTTCGATTCGTACCGCCTGCCTGCCCTACAGCCTGGCGTTCAGTGTGCTGCTGCAGTGTCTAAAGATGGTACACACACCCGCACACACAACGGCACACCCGTGCGCGCGCGCACACACACACACACACACACACACACACACTGTGTCATGTTTTTGTTTGCAGGAAACAGACTGGAAGGTTTTGAAGCTGGTTCTGGATAAGATGCCGTGGATGCTGCAGTATAAAGTTTTGCTCCTCACGTCACCGTGCAGCGTAGACCAGCTGTGCTCTACCCTCTGCTCTATGGTACGTACACACACACACACTCTATATACAGCTCTAATAATAATAATAGTAACACGTATCTGTGTGTAAAACGTATCCAAACTCCTTGTGTGTGTGTGTGTGTGTGTGCAGGTGACTGATCGTCTGATCTCTGAGAGGTTGAAGCGAACTCCAGATGGGTTCTCTCGCACTGATGTTCAGCTGGCTGTGGTTCCTGTTCTGACTGCCCTCACGTCCTATCACTCTTATTTAGAACAGTCTAGACAGGTAACACACACACACACACACACACACACACACGTAGTCTCACAAAGCAATTGTTAAACCCAATTGTTCCATGCGAAGGAGAAAAATCTCTCTCTCTCTCTCTCTCTGTCTCTCAGAGGGAGCTGGTGCAGTGTTTGGAGACGGGTTTGATCTATCGCTGTGCGAAGCAGTGTGTTGTAGCTCTGACCATGTGTACGGTGGAGATGCCCGATATCATGATCAAACTTCTGCCTGCCCTCATCGTCAAGCTCACACACATCTCGGCAACCGTCGCCATGGCATCGCCCATGCTCGAGTTCCTGTCCAGTGAGTGACGAGGGTCTGGCCGTGTGTGTGTGTGTGTGTTTGTGGAAATCTCCTATAAACTGTATATGAGTGTGTGTCTGTGTCTCTCTCTGTAGCGCTGGTCAGGTTGCCTCACCTGTATGCTAATTTCGTAGCTGAGCAATACGTCAGTGTGTTTGCCATCTCACTGCCCTACACCAACCCCTCCAAGTGAGTCCCAACACACACACACACACACACACACACACAATGTGGTGCCAATACTATTTTTGCATAATAATGATACACGAGGCAGTGGGGAATCAAAAACTGCGACCATCCATTCCATCGAGGTGATTGGAATTGTACACTAGATCACACACTGAATAGGAACGGAGAGGAACCTTATCCTTCTCCTGCGGTGGCTACAGGAATGTCCCCTCTGCCGCACAGAAGAGTCAGTAGACCACCTGAGTGTATAGTGATGTGGGCTGTGAGAGGGATGGGTCAGAGACCCGGGCAATGGTTTTTAACTCTTTATCAAATACCTGAGTTCATGAACATGCATCTGCCTGATCAACTTCCTGAACGGAGAATTAAAGCTGGTAATGTGATAAACCAGGGGAAGAAAACTGAGGGGTGAAGGTCCAGTAGATCCTGAGGTACCACCATCCTTTATTTATATTTACACAAATACTGAACGAGGCTTTCATGGGTTACGTACTGATGAAGATATGATCGTGTATGATAAATAAAGGTGTGTGGAAAAACTCTCTCTCTCTCTCTCTCTCTCTCTCTCTCTCTCTCTCCAGGTTTAATCAGTACATCGTGTCTCTCGCCCATCATGTCATTGCCATGTGGTTTATCCGCTGCAGGACTCTCTCTCTTTCTCTCTCTCTCTCTCTCTCTCTCTCTCTCCCCAGGTTTAATCAGTACATCGTGTCTCTCGCCCATCATGTCATTGCCATGTGGTTTATCCGCTGCAGGATGCCCTTCAGGAAAGACTTTGTGCAGTATATCACCAAGGTGTGTGTGTGTGTGTGCGTGTGTGTGCGTGTGTGTGTGTGTGTATGATAAGATGACTATGATTGCATGTAGATATAGGTTTTATATGGAGTCTCTGTGTCTTTCTCTCTCTCACACACACACACACACACACACACACACACACGCACACACACACATACACACACACAGGGTCTTCGATCGAACGCTCTGCTCCCATTCGATGACTCGCACGAGCAGAGCAGCTTCCGGGCACGAAGCACCAGTCTGAACGAGAGGCCTAAGAGGTACACACACACACACACACACACACACACACACACACGTGCATGCTTACACACTCCCTCAGTGAGACACACTGTATATAAGTTTTATATACTGTCTCTGATGGTGATTGTTGATCATGTTGTTGTTGTTTTTTGTCACTTGGTCATTGTGTTGTTGTTTTTTTTCTTTCATCGTCTGAGATGTATTCTCTCCATCTCCAGATTTTCTCTCTCTCTCATTTACTTTATTTTTCAATATCTCTACCCCAAATGCATGAAAGCATCTCTCTCTCACGTGCACGCACGCGCGCACACACGTACATATACCCACATGAACAATCTTGCACAGCGTTAAACAGTTACACACAGTCTCTTGCATGCCCACACACACACACACACACACACATACACACACACACACACCACACACACACACATTGAAACATCTTCACAGAAGAGTGGAGCGTATTATGAAAGCGTCAGTGTAGAATAGGATGTTCAAAAAGGAGCATGTTGCAATCTTAGGGTCAGGTGTCCACAAACTTTTGGTGGTATAGTGTATGTAATAGGAGGAAATCATGTTTAGATATAATTAAATCTCATAATCCTGTTCTGTCTCTGGTATGATGTAAAATCCGGTATATTCCGCATGTACATGCACCAGGTTTCATCCCCGATCACATCTCTTTTTTTTTTTTTTTTTCTTTTTTTTTTAAAGATTATACGGGCATGTGACCGGTTTTGTAAACTCCACCCACCTGGTCCTCATCCTCGTGTTCTAATTGGTCCTGTTGGCTGTCAGTCAAACTCTTTAATATAAAACCCTGAGCGGTGAGGTGAAGCTCAGCGTCTGCTCCATGTGTCAGACCGGACTGTGAGTCAGGATCAAAGACCAGTCGAAAAAAAAAAAGATTTTTATTTTAAATCCCCTTTTTCTTCCCTCGTTCCTTTCCTTTCCTCTCGTACCCCACCATGACCTTCTCCCCAGTCTCAGTCACGTAGCTGGTTGTTCCTGATAATAATTAGAATCATCTCCATCATCTTACATAATTACCAACTCCAGTTCTTGGTAACCATAGCAACCTGGTTCTAACTGGTTAGTCGCAGGTAACCCTTACAGATCCCGTGGTCCGGTCTTCACCCAGTTCCCCCTCTGCATCTCTGTGGTTTAGTTTCTGTTAATCCTCTCTCTGTTTGTGTTGCTGGTGGAGTTGGAACAAGAGGAACGAAAGACCTTTCCAATGTTGATGTTGGACTCAATTTTCTGCTGAATGTTGGACAGGCAGAATGCTGGATGAACAGACAGACAATGTTGGGCAGAATTCTGACAATGTTGCGCAGGCTGAACGTTGGACAGGCAGAATTCTGGATCGAAGGTTGGACAGGCAGAATGTTGGACAGGCTGAATGCTGGACTGAATGTTGGACAGACAGACAGAATGTTGGACAGGCAGAATTCTGGATCAAAGGTTGGACAGGCTGAATGTTGGACACAGACAGAAGGTTGGACAGGCAGAATGTTGGACAGGCTGAATGCTGGACTGAATGCTGGACGGGCAGAATGCTGGACACACAGGCAGAATGTTGGACAGGCAGAATGTTGGACAGGTTGAATGCTGGACTGAATGTTGGACAGGCAGAATTCTGAATTGAAGGTTGGAGAGGCAGAATGTTTGACAGACAATGTTGGACCGACAGACAGAATGTTGGACTGAATGTTGGCAGGGGACAGGACATGGTCTGGATTTCATTTGTTCCAACTCCACAGGTTGCTGTTGTGCTTCCTGGTGATTCATGTGTCATGCTATTATTTGCTGCATCTCTTTTTTCTTGACTGACACACACACACACACACACACACACACACACACACCCGTCTCTCACTGTGACATTTTTGTTGTGCCGTACTGTTGATTTTTAAAAGAATGATCACAGCTGAATCTGCTTTTCTCTTCCCTCTGTAGATTTCTGCATTCTGTTCTTATTAAAACGTCTCTTTTTTTTATTCTTCATTTAATTTTCTTTTTTATTGAAAGTTGTGTACTTGATGCTCTGTTGTGTATTTTTTTTCTCTCTCTCCTTTTTTTTCTACACATTTCCTGTCCCCTTTGTTTAGTCTGTTCTGCTGACCAAGTTACTTTTTTTTATTGTTTCTTTTATACTTCCTTGTTTGGCTCCTCCCCCTCCTCCTCTGAATGGGCGTGTGGTGGGTGTGGTTTTCTGGGATCATCGACGCTGCTGATCCCTGTGCTTTGATTGGCTGCCACCACCACCACCTCCTCCACCCTTGACCTCGACCTCGTTGTGGACCCGTTCTGACGCAACCCCCCGCGTGAAATCTGGACCGACCTGCCCTACCCCACCCTGCCTCGCCCCGCCCCGCCCTCCCTCCTCTCTTTCCTGAAAACGATGGCCACGCCCCTTTACCGCAGTCTCCGAACTGCCAAAGTGGCGAAGCAGAGCCAGAGTGCTAACTCGCCCGTTAAAGAGCTGAAAGATCTCTCAGCCATGGACGCCTTCCGTTCCCGAAGCATCAGCGTTTCCGAGCACGCGGTGCGCAGGTAGAGCATTCTGGGTAATCACCGTAAAACGAAAAAAAAAAAAAAAAAATCACTTCCTTTCCACAGAAAAATCAGTTCCTTTTGCTGCCTTGATATTGTTTTGTGAATGGAATGAGTTTGTGGGCGGGGCTTGGAATGAGATTGAATGGGGGGGTTTCGGGCCGTTGCCTTGGGTGGTTTGAATATTATGGGATGGGATAGATGCATGATGGAGGAGGCGTTGTCTCTCTCATTGCCTTACCATTTCTGCTTTTTTTTCTTTTCTGCATGCGCCGTAAAGAACGATCTTTCACATGTTTGTTCTCCTTCTTCCTCTTCTGATCTTTGCTTGTTTCCCGGACGCACTTTTGCGTGTGTGTGTGTGTGTGTGTGTCTTTGTGTTTGCAACGCTTTTGTTCTGCTGACCGTACACAAACCACGTACAAAAGCAGGCCAGACGCACACAGAGGGCGTGCACAGCGAGCAGTAGGCGGGGCATTTCAGTGGAAAAATAAAAAATAGAGCGATGAGCTTCACGCTCTGAGCGATGATCACGAGGGCACTTCCTGCCTGACACACCACGGACTGCCGGGATAATAATCCACCCTGCTATGCCTGCTGCCTCTCTCTCTCTCTCTCTCTCATTTATTTTTTTATGTTTGTTTATCTATTTATTCATTCACCGACTCCTCGGTACGAAATCTTTCCACCACCATAAATCACTTCACATGTCACAGTTTCTGTTCTCTCAGCAAGGTAAAGTATCAGTGTTCGTTTTTTTTTATTTTGTATTATATTTAAATACTCCGACATCATTCGACTCCATGGTTTGTTTTTTTCCTGGGTCTGATGATGATGATGGTGATGGTGATGAGGGTTGATGATGTTGATCTAATGGAAACTTGAAGACTGAAGTGTTTCACCACCCGCTCTGCTTTTAAATAATTGTTTGTTCGATTTGTGAACAGCAGGGGGCAGTGTGGCATCATTTCTAAACCCCATCCTTCTTTTTAACACACACACCAAACACACACACACACACAAACAAACAAACCTCCATGAACCTCATCATAGCGAGGACACTGGATGTTCACCGAATCCGATTAGCGAGATAATTTCCAATTCCCATCATCAAGGTCACTCCTCCTCCTGCCCTGAAGGTCAAAAATAATGCTGTAAATGTGGTCTAATGGGTGCAAATAAGAGGTTTGTGGGCCGGATTTATTTATTTTTTACCACTTAAGAGTCCGACTGTGTCCACCCCTGGATCAGACCTTGGTGTGGGGGGTGTGGGGGGTTAAAACCAATATATTTTTAATAACCACTTCATAATTGTACCCATGTATAAAATAATCATTTTTGGGGTGTGTGTGTGTGTGTGTGATGGGCACAGTGATCACACTGCCTCCTCTTTCTACAAACAATATTAAAACATATACAAGAGGCACAATCCCTCTCTCTCTCTCTCTCTCTCTCTCTCTCTCTCTCTCTCTCTCTCTCTCTGTGTTTAATCCTGAGTGGGGGTGAAGTGGTGAAACACTGTGTTATTCTGATAAGTGAGTGAGACAGTAGAAGAACATTAGATTGTTCAGGATGGCAGAGGCCGGGCAGCTGCCACAGAGTCCCTCGACTCCATTAGGTGGTTTCTCTGAGTGCCAGCTGTAGGGCTGGGGGAAGGGGGGGGGGGACGAGGACGAGGAGACACAAGTGTAACTGGGAAACTAAAACTAACAGCCACGTTTATCTTCCATCTATATGTAGAAGTGAGAGCTGCTCGGCCCACACGCCGTGTGTGTGTGTGTGTGTGTGTGTGTGTGTGTGTGTGTGTGTGATTTACTTTGATCATTAATAAAGGAAAGCTGGGATTTGAGACTCTGGTTTAGTTGAAGCATCAGGTTGAATTTCAGAAGCTTCCACTAGATGTAACTTTGGTTTAGAGGATTTTATGTCCATGTTATTATATATATAATTTCACAAAATATAACATCTAAGATTATTTTATTCAATAGAGCAATTAAGCCGAATAAGCCATCCTGTGTGTGTTTTTTTTTTTTAAAGCCAGGGGTGCCAATAATTTCGGTACAAGTGTCGTGTGCTTTATGACTCTGTTTAAACATAAACGAACAACAACAAAATCTCTCGTAACTCTGGTTAATAAAAACCTGCAGACCAAATCCCAGCTTTAGTACCAGTGACTATTTGTGATGCATCATCAATTTATACGTGGATATAGTGTGTGTGTGTAAGGATTTGATCATGTCACACACACACACACAAACACACACACACACACACACACACACACTGTCTGACCAAAAGTAGTAGGACACCTGACTTTTCCACCCAGCTGTGCTTCTTTCTGTAAACATTTACACCAATATTTAGAGGCACACGATTATATGGGACGTCTCTGGATGCTGGAGCATCAAACTTTCCTTTCGCTTCAACTAGGAGACGCGAAACCTGTTCCAGCATCACGTGGTGCACAAAGCCAGCTCCATGAAGATATGCTTTTTATAGGATGGAGATGTGCACTCCAGGAACCTCCTCCCCCAACATCAGTATGTGACTTTACTAAAAAATCAGCTGGAACATCTTCCCAGAAGAGTGAAGGCTCAAGAGCACATGAAGACTACATGTGGATTGGGATGTTCAAAAACAGAAGCACATGGTGATCTTACGGTCAGGTGTCCACAAACTTTTGGTAATTGACAGTGTGTGAATCGGATCATGAGGAGAATCGGATTCTAGCTGCACAATTCATTCGATTTGTTTCCGGGCTGAAATCAGGGAACAGTTTATATACATTTGGGCAGGACTTCGTGTGAAAGGGTTTCCAGATTTCAGCTTGGTGTTAAATCAGATTTTGGGAGTTGAACATTTTTGTATTTTATTAAATTTTTTTACTGTTGAACCTTCTGAGCACGTGTGGGTGTGTGTGTGTCTGTAGGATGCAGACGTCCACTACGACGTGCAGCCTGGGCTCCGCAGACGAGAACTCGGTGATGCAGGCGGACGACGCGCTGAAGACCGTTCACCTGGAGCTCACAGAGACCTGCCTGGACATGATGGCCCGTTACGTCTTCTCTAACTTCTCCGCCCTGCCCAAGAGGTGTGTGTGTGTGTGTGTGTGTGTGTGTGTGCGCAGATAGGTGTAATAATAGCTCCGGTGTCTCTTATTGTCTCATAATGTGTCTGCAGGTCTCCCATAGCTGAGTTCCTATTGGCTGGTGGCCCCAGCATGACCTGGCTGGTGGGTAACAAGCTGGTTACCATAACAACCAGCAGTGGCTCTCGCACCCAGACATTACTGGGCCTCGACACGTCTGAGAGACCAGGTGGAGGAGAGATGACCAGGTAATACACTCACTCACTTACTCACTCACTCACTCACACACACACACACACACACAGTGTGTAAACTTCCTTCTGTGTGTGTGTGACGCACCCTGCAGGTCAGACCCGACTCTACACACTAGACAAACGAAGGAAGCTCCCGCCAAACTGGAGTCTCAGTCCAGTCAACAGCTGAGTCGAGCTACACGCATCAGAGTCCGCTCGATGTCTGGTAACACACACACACACACACACACACACAGAGACAATAAAAAATTACTATCATCAGAATAACAAGGATAAAGTACAACATTTAAGAGTCGTAGTAATATGAGATTGAAGTGGTGATATTTTGAGAAGAATCGCAGGATTCTGGAAAATCGTGCTTTAGGTTGGTTACATCTGCGTGCTCTGTGTGTATTTCAGCGTAATTCCGACTTTATTCTCGTAACCTTTTTCTCCTACAGCTACGACTTTAATCTCGTCATCTCCGATTGTTACAAATGAACAACTAAGGTTACAGCTTGAAGAGCGATCTGCGGGGTCCAAGCACCACAAGTGTGCCGCCTGTAAAAGAGGGACATTCTAATGAAATGAAAAGATAGTGGAATTCAGTCACGATTCAGCATGTAAAGTTCCCACCCAATGGCCCAATGACAGAATCCACTGGTGTGGGTGAAGGTATTCTGCGTGTCAGTCCTTCTAGCGCGGCTGTAAAGATTACTCAAATAGATTGCACTTTGTTACATTTAATCTAATTTTAACCTGTAATCTGACTCCAATTTCTAAAGATTAAACTTAAATATCTCTAATTCAAGATGATCACCTTATTGCACTACTTCTTTAGTAACATTCCGTCTTTTCAATTAATCATTCGTTATGGTCCTGGAGTCGTTTAGAACCTTGTGCTCGGCTAACGATACCCTCTCACGGAGGCACATTGGCCAATCCGAATCTTAGTCAGAGGATATAACGGTAAACTAATATTCTTTAAGTAGACCTCTCAATTCTTGCTCATGCATAAAGAGTACTGTATTTACTCACTTAGTTATAACTTGCTAAATCAGTGATAGTCAGAAATCAGAAGGTCTCAGACGTTGTGCTTTTTGCTCCATCTGTTCATGATCCTTCAGTTTGTACGATCCTGGTCACAGATTTGTGGTAACACCAGGCTACATAATCAACTAGATATAAATGATTTCAGGACATTTTTTGAGTTAATCAAGAATTTGACATTTATTTGCTGGGCAATAATCAATAAAGAAATGTGACATTTAAAACAAATGATAGAAGAAAGTTACATAACAACATTAAACTGAATAATTTATCAATGCAGTTTACTAAAGAATTGTTCACTATACCTGGCATGAGACACACAGGGACTGTGTGGGAAGTTCTGACTACAGAAATGCCTCCCTGAGTGTTTCGCTAAATTTCCTTAAATACCCAAACCATCGTAAACACTTGTAAATTCGAAGTGATAAAAGCTTTGCACACCCTTTCTTGGGACAGGATGTGACCTAAAAACCAAATGTCACCTAGAACCTCAGATTAGAAGGTTTATTGTTTTGTTGCATGGTAGTTCTCGGGGTCTGGCCTTATGAAGCTGCATGGCAGTTCTCGGGGTCTGGTACCATGAACAGATCTGACCATCCTAACAAGCAGGTGGTTGATTTGTCTTTTCTGCGGTGCTTAGACCCTTCAGATTTCTTTATGTTCATATATATATATATATATATATGGACAGTTTTTTTCCCAGTTAGCTGAGGAGATGCCATGTAGGGTTTTGTGTGTCGTGAACCCTTAAACACTTCCTCTTTATCTCTCTTTATCTCTCTTTTTCTCTCTCTCTCTCTCTCTCTCTCTCTCTCTCTCAGGCGGTCATGCCCTTCGTGCAGGAGCGGTGCAGAGTCTCAGTCCCCTGGTTTCTCCGTCTGAGGGGGAATTTGGCTCCCCCCTGGAGGGTCTGAACTGCCCCCGGGGGGATGACGAGCTCCCGCAGTGCTCCTCCTCTTCCTCATCGCACGCTGCTCCGCCCCTGAGAGACAAGAGCGGCCTGGCCGAGTTCGTCCCCATGCTCACGCAGGGCTGGGCTCAGATTTTTATACGCCGACCATCAGGTGTGTGTGTGTGGGGGGTCTTATTTACATTTATTTATTTCATATATTTTTTTAATTTTAAGGCTGATTTGTATGCACTTTTTTTCAGTATGAGATCAACAGAACCATTTATTTTTTTTGTCTTTGCATGAATTTGAACACAAGAACACACACACACACACACACTCACACATACACACACACTGCAGTTTCTCAATGAGTTTCTCACTTTTATTATTCCTCTCACATACGATTTTCTTTGTCTTTTCGGATCATTCTGCAATTTCAAATGTGTGTGTGTGGTTGCTTGTATGAGTGTGTGTTTCTGTGTGTGACCCTATGACTGAGCATCTCTACAGTATTGTCTCTCTCAGTATGAGTCAGTGTTATCATGTGACTAACAGCTGTGTATGCAGAGTCAATTCACAGCATTCGGTTTCTCCTGACTTGTTAAGTGAAGTCGGTGAAAAACAGCACCAGACCAAGACTCGTTTATTTATTTATTTTACTTTCTACTTTTTACGTGTTCCCACCAGACCTGTTACTGTACTTTTAAGTTTCAACTACAAAATCTAGAAGCAAGTCACAGATGCTCTCAGAACAAACCTCTAATGTTGTAGGAAAAGTTCCAGATCAAGCCCCTAGTCCAGAAAAGCAAGTCAATCAGAATCTGAGTACTTTATTAATCTCATAGGGAAATTGTTGGGTTGTTTATAGTCAAATTAAAGTCAAGATTACAGTGAACTATATATTTGTTTTTACTTATAATTGTATATTTAGTGAAATGAAATGTGTAGCAGTAGTAAAACAGATGACAGAACAAGTCAGACTACAATGACGGTTATAAAATATGCTGCACATGTAACTATTATTACTATTATTAATGCACATAATTGCCCATATCAAACCCCAGTGTAACAAGTTTCAGATCAAACCCCCAGTACAGATATTTAAGTTCCAGATCTATCAATCAAAAGGTGCAGGCTCTTTATTGGTACCTTCAATGATAAAGACTTGCAACACTCCTAGAAATCATATAGTGCAAACCCCAGGATAAATTCGTCTCAGATTAAGCTCCTATTACAGAAAAACAAGTAGATCAAAACCCCAGTACAATGAAACAAGTCCCATATAAACCCCCCAGTACAGACGAACAAGATTTAGATCAAACCCCCAGTACAGATATGCATCTATTAATCAAATGGTGCAGGCTCTTTAATATTACCTTTATTTATGAAGACTTGCAACAGTCTTAGAAATTCTATAATGCAAACCCCAGCTACAGACAAAGAAGTCCCACATCAAACCCTTATATACAAACAAGTACTAGATCAAGCCCCCAGTACAGAGTAAACAAGTACCACACCAAATCCCAGTACAGAGTAAACAAGTACCACACCAAACCCCAGGTACCGAGTAAACGAGTACCAAACCAAACCCCAGTTCAGAGTAAACAAGTACCACACCAAACCCCAGGTACAGAGTAAACGAGTACCACACCAAACCCCAGTACAGAGTAAACGAGTACCACACCAAACCCCAGTACAGAGTAAACGAGTACCACACCAAACCCCAGGTACCGAGTAAACGAGTACCACACCAAACCCCAGGTACCGACTAAACGAGTACCACACCAAACCCCAGGTACCGACTAAACGAGTACCACACCAAACCCCAGGTACTGACTAAACGAGTACCACACCAAACCCCAGGTACCGAGTAAACGAGTACCACACCAAACCCCAGGTACCGAGTAAACGAGTAGAACATGTTCCCTTGATATTTATGACTTGATGGTTTGGATATATCTAGATGTGAGAAGCTGACAGTTGTAGATATAAAAAGTGGCCATTGGGGGAAGGAAGTTCAGAAATGTCAGAATTGATAAGATACGAACTCTTAAGAAAATGCACTAATGTGAGATGGCAGGGGCTTCTTCTAGATCATTGATCTTATTCGCCAGTGTCGGGTGATTAAATGTGGTTAGCAGCCAATTATATGACATGATGTATTTAATTGCACACCCAAAGCATTGCTGTCATTAAAAAAAAAGAAAGAAAAGAGAGGCGTCAGTTAGCCGTAGGGGCGTCTTAATGAGCCTTAATAAGGGCCAGTTAAGCTGTTGGACATACTTTAAAATTAGATGTGACATCTAAAGCATCCAGCGAGGTTTAGATGTCCAACCTCATGTTAGAGATTTGAATTAGCAGGATTTGGGTAGCAAACACATTTAGACTAATTAACATTTGCTGTAAGAAAAGATTGCTGTTTATTAGGGATGTAACCCTAATAAACGTATTTGTACCGGAATTTTTCGGTACAGGGCTTTTGGTTCGTTGTGCACGTGTACCGAATGCAATTCCTTTTACGTGCGAAAAAATTAATGCGAGTTCCCACTAGTATGTTACTTCTATGACTAAACAAACCAAAGGTACGTTCCAAACCGTGAACTTTTTTGTTCATTGTTTTGTTTTGTAAACTGTTGCTTTAAACCTGACCTTTTCTACCCAGAATCTAAGAGTTGATTGGAAAAGCATCATTTTGCTTTAGTAATGTTTAAAGATTTCATCTCTCTCTTTTTTTTTTTTGTTTGTTTGTTTGTTTACATTTTATAACCTACTACTGTTGACTTTTCTCGCACCTCATTTCCTGAGTGAATGTTTGGGCATTTATGATCTGCTATACCTGCTTCAATCAAAAGGTGCAGGCTCTTTATTGGTACCTTTTAATAATGAATACTTGTACAGCAGTCATAACATGCATAAATATAATATAATGCATAAAATCAGCATTTGCACTAATGAATATGAGATGACTGACTGTGTGTGTGTGTGTGTGTGTGTGTGTGTGTGTGTGTCCAGGAAACACCAGCTGGCTAATGTGTCTGGAAAACCCGCCAAGTCCGTTCTCCTCCGAGCTGGGAAACATGCCCCTTCAGGAGCTTTCCAGTGTTCTAATGGCTATGGATGGAGTGAGAGAACCCCAGACAGACGCCCCTTCGACCTCCTCGGTCCCTTCCGATGCCCCTCCACGTTTTAACAAACCCAGTCTTATCCAGCGCTCAAACACGGGTGAGGGTGCAAATCATACACAGCTTTCTCACCACCAGGGTTTTAAACAGTAACCAAAACATGAAGAACTGTAAAAAGTGTACAAAAACATTACAAACAGAAGTCAAATATTTGTAAATAGGTTTCTAGTCCAAATTAATTTATTAGTATTTACATTTTTTGATGTTATTAAGAGCTTCACTGGATAGAATAGAATCTGGAAAAATCATTAATACAATTATAAAATGAGTTTTAATTATTTACAAACTGAATAAAAGGGACAATTAAAAAGAAAATGTGATTTTTGAAGCTTAATTTATTTATATTTACAGCATTTCTTTGTGACAGTTATCGCAATTATGCTTTTAACTGTGCAGTAGAGGGTTGAGGGCCTTTCTCAAGGGCCCAATTTGGTGATGCTGGGATTTAAACTCTGATCATAGGTTCATTATTTTACCTACTGAGCTTTCAAAAAAAAATAAAAGTCCTGTTTAAAATTTGGTCATAAAAGAAGGAAAATCAATAAAACACAAGAAAAGTTTTCAGTGTCACAAACTTGCATTATAATTTTTTATTAATTTTTTTAGATTTTTTTATGGCAGGAAACCACAATGAACCTTAAAATACATAATAATGAAATTGTAATAAAAAAAATATGTAATGCATATATGGCCAAAAGTTTGTGGACACCTGACCATAAGATTTCTATATGTTACTTTTTGAGCATCCCAACATTTTGTCTCCATTTGCTCCAATAAGAACCTCCATTCTTGTGGGAAGATGTTCTGGATTTTGTGGAGATTTTTGAAGATTAATTGAGCCACTTGGGTAATAATATAGGTGAGGAGGCCTGGAGTGCAGTCAGTGTGAAATCTCAAAGGTGTTCAAAAGGGTTGGAGCTCTATAGCAGGAGATCTTCCAACCAATCAAAAGCATTTCTTGATAGAGCTGGCTTTGGGCATCACCATGATGGAACAGGTTAGGTTCAAGCGACTTGAAAATTTGCAGCTACTGCATCCAAAGACGTCTGATACAATTGTGTGCCTTCTTTGTGCTAATAGTTTGGGAAAAGAATCACACATGGGTGTAAATGTCAGGTGCCCCATTCATTTTGGCCATACCGTCTATCAGTGAATACTTCGCCGCCATGTATACGACGGTGGAGGTGTTCACTCCTGCTGAGGGTGTCGCAGGACATTTCATATTTAAAGCGCTTGACATTTCCACAGTGAAAACCGTAGGCGGGTGTATTTAAGGTCACTTGCCCTCGTCTGTCACGCCACCGCATTCGTTCCTCAGTTTCTCTCGGTGTCCTCCTTGTTTGTCTTGTGGCATCATTTCTATGTAATTTCTTTTCCCAAGTTTTTGCTGCAGCCTGAATTCATTTTTGTTGACTTGTTCTTGTTGGATGTCTCGCTGCAGTGGACTCTGTCTGCTTTCTCTGCTCCTCCGATCACCCAGGCAGGTTACATAGGAGTATATCCTGGGCAGGTATATTTTACCTGTTACTTCATTATGAGTGGTGTTTTATTGATTTGTTTACTATTTTTATTTTTATATATATTAACACTACGGAATGAGAAAACGTCACTACAAGGGGTACAACAACAAAAAATCTGAATGAGTTTCCAACTAACCAAATAGACCGAAAAACGCAATCAGGAGATCAGCTGTTTCTCAATACCAAAAAAAAAGAAAATCAAAGTCAACAAAAAGCAAAAAGTAATACTCCAAATAAATAAAAACGCACGCATTCCAAATAAAAATATAAAAAGACGTCACGTGGCATCAGGGATTCGCCTCCAGAGGCAGTTCTTGTATGGTATAACGCAACCCGGAAAAACTATCGGTTCAGATTTTTATATATATAAATATATATTATATAAAATACATATATACGCACACTATATTGCCTCACATTCCACATTTAGTCACAATTTCTCCAAATAAATAAAAACGCACGCATTCCAAATAAAAATATAAAAAGACGTCACGTGGCATCAGGGATTCGCCTCCAGAGGCAGTTCTTGTATGGTATAACGCAACCCGGAAAAACTATCGGTTCAGATTTTTATATATATAAATATATATTAAAAAAATACATATATACGCACACTATATTGCCTCACATTCCACATTTAGTCACAATTTGCTCTTATATTTCCCTCCACTATTCTGGTAAGATGTTCCACTAGATTTTGCAGGATGCTTATGGATATTTGTGCCACAAGGGTATAATGAAAGGCAGGTACTGATGTAGGTGAGGAGACCTGGGGTTCACAATACACGGCTGTATAAAATGCCTTTGGGTCCCTCCAACTAAGAGATCCAAGATCTGTTAAAGCAATGCCCTAAGCCAGCTATATCAAAATCTGCCTTACATGGGTTGGAAAATAGGGAAGATCTCTTGCTATAGAGCTCCAACCCAATTGAACACCATTGGGATGAGTGTTTCATGCTGACTGCACCCCCAGGCCTCCTCACATCTCCTACATCAGTACCTGACTTTACCAACACCCTTGTGGCTGAAAGAATCTCCACAAAATTCTAGTGGGTCATCTTCTCAGAAGAATGGAGCTTATTATATGAGCAAATGGAAACTAAATGTGGAATGGAAAGCTCCAAATGAAGCACATAGCAATCTTATGGTCAGGTGTCCCCAAAGTTTTGTCCTTATAGTATACCATGGTTTTGTATATTCTTAATAAAATGTTTCTCAAGGGATGGTTTAAGCTTCTTGAATTCCCATTGGAGTTGATCAGAAACACATTCTCCTGGTAAAAAAAAAAAAAGATAAGCCAGGGTTTTTTTTTTTTTTTTTTAAAGGCAGACTAAAAAAAAAAAGATAAGCCAGGGTTTTTTTTTTCTTTTCTAAAGGCAGACTAGTGGTCAGAATTTGATACATTTGACAAAAACTATTCTTTAGAATAATAAAAATTGAATAAAATATAAAAAAAAAAATGGCCCAAGCATTGAGAACAAAAGTCTCAAAAAATCTCCAATACAAAGACTTTTCTTTCTTGTTTTCTCGCGATCTTGACATGACAAACATTTTCCTCATGATCAGTACTTAATTTGTCTCTATATTTATAACCGTAACCATGATGATAACCAAAACCATTTGCCTGCTGCCACAAATGGTTTTGGTTATTATCATTGATGCTTTTCTGATGCACAGAAGTGCTGATCACAAGAAAAAAAGACACCAGTCTATTAGGACTTGTGTAAAAAATAAGAAAAAAATAAATAATAATAATTTAGAAAAATAAGTCAGAGAAACATGATGCTTCATGCTTCAATTCCTGGTTGATTCAAGACGAGATGAACCAAAAGCACTAGTTTTCAACTCTCACGTTTTCTCAGACCCGGAGCTGTACGTGTAGACAGGAACCAACAAGAACTTGTATTGAGAAACACCCCTGAGATCGGGTCCTGTTTGCCCCGCCTTCTTTTTACCCAACATGTCATTACCGTTGTCGGAGAACTTGACTTGAAAGAGCAAATACTCGAGCTCAGACCTCGTTAATTGGATCTCTATCCGTCTCTACAGATGTGGCCAATTAAAAAAAGATTTATGTCCAAATTGCAGTGTAAACTCAAAATCGATCTGAATTATAAAGGTCTGTGGAGAAATCAGTGGAGGAAGTACGAACACGCTGCTTGTCTGAGGCACATCCTCAGACTTTCTCTGCTGATTTCTCCATAGACCTTTAGATCAAATTTCTGTCTAGTTCAAAATCAAAACCGAAATGAATCAAGGTCTGGCCTCGACGTGTGCTGCTTGTCGCATGGGATATCAAAAATTAATAATAAGAATAAATAAATTGTGTAGTCTGCATACGAGGTGGTATCAAAAAGTTTGGAGACCCGCTCTGTTTACAAAGTACTTTATTTATCTAAGTTTTCACACTAACATCTTCAAAACAGTCCCCTTGCACAGCAGTACAGCGCCCCCCAGCGTCCCTGTCACTTCTGGAACATGTCCTGGAAAGAATACTTTTCCAAAAGTGTCAAGCACCTTCTGCGATTCGCTCCGAATCTCTGCAACGGTGTCAAATCTGCGAGCTGGGGTCCGCAAGTAGGGTGGGTGCGGAAGAGAGGTGGTGTTTCTGGTGAGAAACTCAGAAAAGAAGTCCAACGGCTCCTGATGTACACGATGTCTTTTGGAACACTAACTTATGAAGATAGGTGCTCCCTCTGACTGTGCGTGCAGCCTTGTGCTGCCATCTGCTGGTCACAAAAATCTCAACTTTTTGATACCACCTCGTATATATGTTTGAAAAGCATGTTTTGCAAAGAGAAAATGGGTTGCTGGTTGCTCACCTCTGACCCGGCGTGATCTACTGTGTATGTGTGTGATTTTCTTTGGTCAACACGTTGATCTAATCTCTCGTTTCGCTCCAAATGTCGGATACTACACAGAAGTCGTTGTGCTGTCGAGGAAACGTATGACGCTTGTTTGTTTGTACAGCACCAGTGTTTGTCCACTTGAGAGTCCTTTCTTTTTGTTTGACATATGAAGTTTCTTATTTCTTCAAAAATTTTGTATTTTTTAAGTTTTTAAATCCTCCCTCCTTTACAGACTCTGTCGTCGTGTTGGAAGAAGGTGGGCGGGGCAAGGCACGAGACTCGGACCCTGAGTCCCCTCAGATGGAACTGGAGCCTCCGTCCTCGGAGCCTATTTTCTTAAGCGCTGATATGTTCAAGCCTTCCAGTGCTGTGCTGAGCAGGGTGAGTGAGCGTGACGTGAGTGGGGTTTAAAAGGCATGTCGTCTACAGAAAATAGAGGTGGTGGTCTACAGAGAAATTGGGTGGGGTAACCAGAGAAAGTGGGTGGTGTCTTCAAAGAAGGTTTGTGGGGTCCCAAAAACAAGTGGGTGAAGTCTATATAATAAGGGTGTGGGGTCTACAGAGATCATGGGTGGGGTCTGCAGAGAAAGTTTGTGGGTCCAAAAAGCAAGTGGGTGTGGTCTTCAAAGGGTGGGAAGGGTCTACAGGTTTACAGAGAAAGTGGGACTAAAAAAAGTCAGTCGACCTCTAAAAAAGATATTTAGGAACTTTAGTGTAAATTCAGCCCAGACCCTGCTTGAGTTGATGATAATGGGGCTTTTCTTATTCCTCATAATGTTTCCTTAGTCCTCCTCCACGTCCAGTCAGGATGACGACAAGTCGACCCTCGAGGAGGTGAGCGAGGGAGGCATCCCAATCGACCAGCCCCCCTTGACCTTCTCCACTCCTGGAGCTCCAGATTCAGACTTGCCCTTCTCTCACTCACAGACTTTAAACAAATCCAGCTCCTCCCCAGAGCTCCAGACCCTGCCTGAGGCCTTTGCCAGAGCCACGGGTTCCATGGCTGGAGCAGTAGATCTGCCCAGGTCTCGGAGCCCTGCCGAGGGGAAGAGCGTTCCAGCTCAGGCTTCAGCTGAGAGAGAAACCCTAGAAGTAGAGAGTGTCGGATCAGCAGGACCTCAGAGCTTGGCCGCCAGTATATCTACATCTTCCTCAGCCTCCAGGATGAAGCTGGAATTCCCGAGCACCCAACCAGGATCCCTGTCACCTAGTGGCCACAGACCTCGAGGGCACACCATCTCCGTTTCTGCTCCCTCATCACGGAGGGAAAGGAAGTCTGACCGAGACTCCTACCACAACCGAGGAGGCGTGTCTAATGCTGAGAAGAGTTCCGGCCTGAGTCCAAGGTAAGACGTGTCATTTTGATTAAATGCGGTTAGATCAAATTCGGAATAGAGTTTTCAGTGTACGCAACATTTTGATGCGTTCTCAAGATTTTCTATTTTTCACTGAGCAAATTGAAAACAAACGAATTTTTGGCACAAAAAAACAGTTAATTTTTTGAAATAATTTTTTTATTTACTTTTGTTGAACATATATTCAAAGGTTGTACTTTTTGGCATCATTTTAACATCATACATTTTTTTCCCCTGAAAATAGTTTTCCACTCTGTTCTTTATTCGAGTATGTGTCTGAACTGAACTGGATTTAACTAAAGCCTAGAGATCGCTGATTATTTATACTGCCGTAAATTTTTCTGTACAATAAGCTACAATTATCATATCATTGCACTGCCTTTAATTGGAATTTATATATTTTTTTGCCCTAAAAATGTAATCAAAATGTCAATTTGTTAAAGGTTTTCGTCTGATAAATAGCCTGAATACTTTTGTATTATTTTGTAAAATTCAGAAGATTTTTACTTTTTTTGTTTTTGATGAATTCCTTCCTCACAGTGACTTTTTGATGAGGCGGAAGATTTTAATGCAAAGAAAAGCCTTCGTTATTATTTTAATATTTTGACACAATTAAAAATAAAACCAGCTTTTCACAATGTATTTCTTTGTTTATTTATAATCTACAATATATTACGGGTAAAAACGTAAATCTTTTCGGGAACGGATGTCGGGAAGTTTTGGTCGCTTCAAAATGTTGGTTTTGGACCCAGTGAGAGGACGTGGATGATGTGAATATCTAAACCTCTCCCATTTTCTGTCTCTCTCTCTCTCTCTTTTTTTTTTTCTTTTCCCCCAGTTTTGTTTTTCTTCAGCTCTACCATTCGCCTTTTTTTGGCAATGAAGCCAACAAACCTTTGCTCCTGCCCAAATCTGAGGTAAGTTCACACTGCATCGACCTTCTTTTAGATCTCCAGACAGACAGACAGACAGACAGACAGACAGACAGACAGACAGACAGACAGATAGATATCAAATTTATATTGAAATTAAAAGCGATACAATAAACGTTCGTAAAACCAGTGGTTTTTGAAGTGTAGTTAGCGCCCCTCTAGTGGCAAATAAAGACATGACAGGTGGGGCGCAATTATGATTGTTTTGTGTTTATTAATATTCATTAATTATTTTCTCTATTTAAAAATAAACTTTATAAACTCAAAGCAAACAACAAAAACAATTCGTCATTAAGTGAAGTAAATGAAAACATCGGTTAGGTCACTGAACGCAACGACATTTTTATTTAATTTTTTTACTTGATGTTGATGTTAGAACTTTTCTCTAAATTAGACTTTTAAAAAAAAAAACTTAATTTTTCACATTTTCTTTTGGTACGGTCCATTAGATAACAGTTTCATAACACCTTTCTCGAGAAGATCAGAACTGCGAGATTGGAGGGCAAATCAGATTAAGGCTTTTGGTATCGAAGTGTGGCATCTTCCTCTATTCGTGGTCACCCCTGATATGTACGTGTGAGGGGTTAATAATGATTTGTCTCCTGTGCAGGTGATCGACCGAGCGGTTAAAGTGCTGGATCAGATGCCGCCATACGACACTCATAAGATAGGCGTGGTGTTTGTGGGGCCCGGACAGGTAACATCATGAACCCATCATCTGCTAACACAAATACAGAGTTTTCAACCCGAGCCTGCAAGTGGTCATGGGAAATTTCCGTCGTTTCCATCGTAGGCGAATAACGAGGTGGCGATCCTGTCGAACGAGTACGGTTCCAATCGTTACGCTCGTTTTCTGACCGGCCTCGGGAAGCTCATCCACCTGAAGGACTGTGATCCGGACCAGATCTTCCTGGGGGGACTGGACCACGGCCGCTATGCTGATGATGGAGAGTTTACCTACTGCTGGCATGATGACATCATGCAGGGTTAGGAGTGTGTGTGTGTGTAAATCTCCTGTTTAATGTTCCCCGTGTTTCCTCCAGAGCAACTCTGGTGTATTAGATGCGATTATCTATAATGGTGTGTGTGTGTGTGTGTGTGTGTGTGTGTGTGGTGTTTCCTCTCCTCCAGCTATTTTCCACATCGCCACTCTGATGCCCAACCGAGAGAGCGATAAAAGCTGCTGCAACAAGAAACGTCACATCGGGAACGACTTTGTGGTGGTGGTTTATAACAACTCGGGCGAGGAGTACAAACTCGGCACCATCAAAGTGAGACGCACACACACACACACACACACACACACACACACACACACTTTACTACTGATATAATCTGTATGAAATCTCTGCTCTGATTATTTTCCAATAAGTGCAGGATTTTATCTATTAAATGTTAAATGATCACACTTTTTTTTATTTTTTTTATCCCTTTTTAGCTACATTTTAATATTAATGTCCTGTTCACAGTCACGTTATAGCAGCCAGACACCCCCCCCCCCCCCCCTCTCTCTTGGTTTTTCTTCT
>MU551648.1:194137-207676 GCA_024362625.1 Silurus asotus | reverse complement strand
GGCAATAAAAACTATCAGACATAATATGAGAGAGAGAGAGAGAGAGAGAGAGAGAGAGAGAGAGAGAGAGAGAGAGAGAGCATGAGTGCGGTCTGAAACAAATCACTGCATAAAGATGAAACTTGAAATTTCATGATCATCAAAAATGGAATTATTATAATAATATATTTGGCAGCATGTAAAAATGAATCCTAGACAAAATCAGTGAAATCGTCGACTGTGGAAACCAGACGCTTCCTCTGGCCACAGTCAGAGTTGGGGGCGGAGCCTGAAGATTGGTGGGTGGGTTTGTTCTGCATGGGGGTGTGGCTCTGAGTCAGTGAGATTCCAGGGGTAGGGCGAGACTGGATCTCTTCTTGAGCCTGAAAAAAATTTTAAAAACATGGGAAAAAGAAATAAACAAACAAAGAAATAAACAAACAAACAAACAAATAAACAAACAAACGAATCGGACAATCCGAGTTTTACCCGACTTCTGATCCTCTTGATGTGTCGGAGACGAGCGAGCCATTTAGAAGCGTAGGCGTCGGATGGATTTGCTCTGTACTGGTGCACCAGTGACGCCATCTTCAGGCCAAAATGAGAACAAAAACCATTTGTTAAGCTCGGACTCTGTACAATCAATAATGAACTACAATTACTAGCTTATGCTCAGCATTCCTGGTTGCCTAGTAACCGTGTTCTTAGCACCCGGATTAGACGAGCTACCATAAAAATATCAGATAACTACTCAGTAGAGACACACTGTAAGGCCAAAAGTTTGTGGACACCTGACCACATGATGGCATATAGTCATAATGTGGTCAGGTGTCCACAAACTTTTGGCCTTACAGTGTGTCTCTACTGAGTAGTTATCTGATATTTTTATGGTAGCTCGTCTAATTCGGGTGCTAAGAACACGGTTACTAGGCAACCAGGAATGCTGAGCATAAGCTAGTAATTGTAGTTCATTATTGATTGTACAGAGTCCGAGCTTAACAAATGGTTTTTGTTCTCATTTTGGCCTGAAGATGGCGTCACTGGTGCACCAGTACAGAGCAAATCCATCCGACGCCTACGCTTCTAAATGGCTCGCTCGTCTCCGACACATCAAGAGGATCAGAAGTCGGGTAAAACTCGGATTGTCCGATTCGTTTGTTTGTTTATTTGTTTGTTTGTTTGTTTATTTCTTTGTTTGTTTATTTCTTTTTCCCATGTTTTTAAAATTTTTTTCAGGCTCAAGAAGAGATCCAGTCTCGCCCTACCCCTGGAATCTCACTGACTCAGAGCCACACCCCCATGCAGAACAAACCCACCCACCAATCTTCAGGCTCCGCCCCCAACTCTGACTGTGGCCAGAGGAAGCGTCTGGTTTCCACAGTCGACGATTTCACTGATTTTGTCTAGGATTCATTTTTACATGCTGCCAAATATATTATTATAATAATTCCATTTTTGATGATCATGAAATTTCAAGTTTCATCTTTATGCAGTGATTTGTTTCAGACCGCACTCAGGCTCGCTCTCTCTCTCTCTCTCTCTCTCTCTCTCTCTCTCTCTCTCTCTCTCTCTCATATTATGGCTGATAGTTTTTACTGCCTTTTTTTTGCCTGAATTAAATCAAAACAAAACATGATTATGGATCTGCAGCTCTGCAGGGTACAGTGGCTCATAAACAGGAAACGGAACACAGAGAGCAGGACAGTGACAGAGGGGCGGATGGAGAGAAACAGACAGAGACAGACTGAGAAAAAGAGAGACTGTGAGACAGACGAGAGAGAGAAAGAGACTGAGGCAGACGAAGTAAGTGGGACAGAGGGAGTGAGAGGGGCAGACAGACAGAGAGAGAAAGTGTGAGGAAAAGAGAGAGAGAGTGAGGGAGATAAAGAGAGTTAAAGAGCGTGTGAGGAAAAGAGAGTGAGAGAATATGATTGTTAAAATGATCATGATCAGTATGAAATGATTTGCTTCTTGTACAGTATTTGTGGATGAACATATGAAATGTGTGTGTGTGAGAGAGAGAAAGAAAGCTCGAGCTCAGCAAACTCCTTCCACGTGTTCAGCATGAAGTTTAGACACCGAGCAGAAGATCTGAGCTTTACTGAGGTTAATGCGAGAAACCTGTCTGTAATATCAACATTTTTAATTCAGTTCACAAACCAGTTGAAATTAAACTCGTAACAGAGGCTGATTTTCCAGCTGAGACGCTCAACACCATGGGAATGTTTAGCATATTTATTTATCCAGATACTCCTGTGTGTGTGTGTGTGTGCACGCACATATGTATTGGCTTGTGTGTTTAATAAAATTCTATTGCGACACACACACGTTTCAGCTTGTATTTCTGCCCTTTGGTCCTTTTGAAAAACACTACACTTGATTTTTGAATCATCTCCCTGTATGCCCCGCCCCTTTCCCCCAATTCACAATCTCGCAGCCAATCATATAACACGACTGGTTAAATGAAATACGTTGATTATCTTTTGCCACTTGTTGGTGGTAGTTCGGAAGGGAGGAAGGAAAAGAAGTGATAAACAAAAGAGTGGGAGAAATAAAAGGACCAATTTGAGCTGTCAATCTCTTTATTTGACTTTGTCGAGTGCAAAGCGTTTTAGCCGAAGTGCTACAGACAGAGTACAACCGCACGCGGGGATACAACCGAAACGGTCACGAGTACTGCCACGAGCAAAAAAAAAACAAAACAAAACAACAATAATAAAACCCCACCACATTAGCGCATGCTAACGACCTCTGGCACTGCAAACACGACTTTAAATATAAACCACTTCAAAAACTAGAAAAGCACCAGACCTTTTCGCCAACACGGCGTAACGAGCGGAAGCGGCTGAACTTTAAAAACTGGTAAAATACAAATGAGAAAGTGTGGATACAATATATTTTTAATAAACAAAGGACCAAAAGTGAAAGTGGTGGAAAAAACAAAACGTAAAAAAATCCCAATACCAAACTGTATCTGTGAATTGAAAGAAATAAAAACAAACAAAAAAAAAAATCAGTGCAGATTTGAAAAAAAAAAAAAAAAACGAAAATTAATACACAACCCCAAAAGTATGTGGACACCTGACCATAAGATTTCTGTTCTTCTGTTTTGAGCATCCGATTCCACATCGAGTCTTCATTTGCTCTTATAATGAGCTCCACCCTTCTGGGAAGATGTTCCACTGGATTTTTTTGTGGAGATTATTTTGTGTGACTTTTGATTTCAAGGGTTTTCTGAGGTGCATTCAGTGTTAATTCAACCCAAACTCTCAATAGGGTGGAGCTCTATAGCAGGAGCAACTCATGGATATTTCCATATTTTCAAAGAGCTGGAACAGGTTTTCAGGTCTCCTGGTTCAAGTGAAGGAAAAATGTCATCCCACAGAATCCAAAAACGTCCAATTGTACGATTTTGTGCCTCTATTTTTGCGGCGGACGTTTCAGGGGAAAGAACCACATCATGGTGAAAAAGTCGGGTGTCCCAATACTTTTGCTCAGACAGTGTTTATCAGAAATGGAGGTTTCGTTTAATCGTGGGACGGCGATACGTACAAAACAAACCAGGACTTGAGCGGGGTCTGTATTTTTGTGTTCTGGTTCTCGCTGTGGGTTTTGGGTGCACATATTGTATTTACATGTCTAACAAAGAAACAAACAAGAACATGACGTATAGGCTTGGGATTGGTTCAAGGGTCCCTGAGCAAATCTTTAGAACGTTCTAGACAAACAGAGTGGGGAGGTGGGGGGGGGTCCGTTTCCTGAAGTAAGGTTGAGTGGGTGGGGAAAAAAACAAAACAAACCTAATCAATTATATGAAATGTTAATTTGACATGCGGCGTCGCAAGAAAGACCTTAACATTAGTAATAAAGTGCTATATGTTTTTTTTTTCTTCATTGTAACATCAAAATAAAGTCTCTCCATGCTTTAAAAGAGTAGCAACAATAGATATGCGGAGTAATGTTTCCGTCTCGTGGTCCGTTTCGTACCAAGCTTATTTACCTTTTAAAAAAAATTCGCACCGGCGTTCGCTTTCTGGAACGATCGCGTACGTACCTCGACACATAGTGCTTTTTAAATAGAAAATTGTAAAAACGAAATGGAAAAAAAAAATGCAAAAGAAACAATCCCGAAAACAGTTACAAATATTACAATTTGCATTAATAAAACATTTGCATGTCTTTTTATTTTTTCTCCTTGGAATTAACAATAAAGAAGGTCTCCACCCGTTTCCCGCCTTTTTTTAAATTATTATTATTGCTTTTTATTTATTTTCTCGCTCTTTCCAAAAAAAATAAAAAATCCTTCCTTTCATTTCTATGATTTCTTTCTTGACTCTTTACTTTAGAGCTTCATCTGATTGCGTAATTCATTTCAACTTTAGCGACTTGCTTGGCGTGCTAGCAGACTAGCCTTACGGGCCTGTGTGTAGACTTACATCGTGTTCAGGAAATAAGACGTGCATTATGCATATGTACCTGCAAGCATAGCTCTATGTGCTTAACGCTGATATGTTAATGTGTGTGTGTGTGTGTGCGTGTGTGTAGCTTCCTTCTTTGATACATCGAACAATTATTACTCAAACATTACTTGTACAAAATAAAAAACATTATATAATACGTGACACCAAAACGTAACTGGGAAACTCGCGAGGTGTCCACCATTTTGTGACATCACTTTCTGCGAGTTTGATGCTAAAACAGCACAAGCTGTGCTCTTGTCATTTCAGCCCTTTGTGACCACCAGGGCCGGGGGCTGGTTGAGGTCATTCAAGGTGAAGGAAAGGGGGAGGAGACTCGTGTGGCGAAATCTAAAGGGCGACCAGCACCTTATTGCTAACGTGTATCGTTTTTCGACTTGGCCAAATTCTGCCGCTCTGGGGGGAGAAAAATCACAGCGACGCTTCCGGTCCATTCATTCCACATTTATGCCGATCTTTTACTTCTCTATTTTTCTAAGGGACTGGCAACAAAACCGGCTGTCACCAAGGCCCTCTGTTATCATAACTGATAACCACGAATATCAGAATACACTTTTAAAGTTTCTTTACCTGACTTCAATTCAAAAGACCAACATGTGGAACCTTTAGGTCCTTAAGGTTTGCCATGTCCTGAGATTGGCCTGTCTGTATTGGGATGGATCTTGTTTTTTAGAGGTGGGGGTTTGTGCTTACGTTTGCGCGTGGGCATGATGGTGGTGTGCGCCGGATGTTGGAAAAGGCTGGATGGGAGGTCATCGGTATAACTAGGTGGGTTCCATTCAAGGGCTCGAGGGATTGGGACTGGGGTTGCGATTGCAGAACCTGGGGCAGTAGAAGAAGCAGTGGATGGGGTGCTGATTGGAATTGGGGTCTGTGTGTGAAAAAGAACTGGCTTGCTGGCACAGCCAACAGTGTCAGCATCTCTTGGAATGACTTGATTGACCTTTTTCCGGCTTGCAGCCTTACGAGAACCTTTGGCAGTCTTGTGGGACCTCGCTTCCACCAAACTTGCACTTGCGTCAACCACATTGGCACTTGCTTCTATCTTAACAGCGCTTTCTTCTACCTTGATGGGACTTGAGTCCACCTTGGGAGGATTGGTTTCAGTCTTACACTCACGTGCTTCCATCTTATCATGCCCCATATCTGTCCTTTGAAGACATGAATCTTTTAGTGACAAGTCTTCTTGTGGACTTATCCGGTGTGCATTGGTATCTCTCTCGCAGCATTCTCTATCAGTTTTGCGAGAACGTTTCTCACTCTTGGGTCTTGCCTTGTCTAAGTTTCCATCTTTCTCTACCTTGCGGGCACACTTTTCTATCGACTGGAAGTGTCTGTGTGACCCAGTATATCTCTTCTGTCCTGCAGATTCCAGACCACCACTTTGCAGTATTCCACGGCTCCTTTTCCGACTCTTTCTCTGGACTTTCTCCAGCCGGCACTCGGTGCGATACAGTTCCTCTGTGGCTTGGTTGACCCTGTCCAGCTGGTGCAGCAATGCGTCAAAGGCCGGCAAGACCCTTCGCAGTGTGGCCTCGGTCTCTGCTCGTTCTCTCCAAACTGGACCTCCTGCTACCACCCCTAAACTTAACGTGAGGCCTAAACCGAGACCTGGAGTCTCAGCTAGACTGCACGGGCTGCTGGACATAGGATGCCAAGAAGCCTCGGAACCACCGTCGACGCTGTCAGGAGTCGGAGGGGCTTCAGGGGCATCCAGTGGGGGGAGACAGAGGGATTTGCAGTCGCTGGTAGATGAAGATCGGGACGGTGGAAGTTCCATACCTTCAAAACGAACCTTGTGACGGAACTAAATGGAAGAAGGAACAAGGTCAAGTCAAGTCAAGTCAAGTTTATTTCAATAGGCAAAAAAAGAACCTTTAAGGTACCTCATACAAAATGGGGTACCTTAAACCTTATAAGGCACAATGATATACCAAACCTGCCCATTCCATCATGGTTTCTAGACTTCCATCATTGTTTCTGGAACTATGCTAACCATGAACCCACCTCCTTAGTATGGCTCAAGCCCATCCACATTTTGAGGCGCCGTAAGAAGAGTTCCACCATCTCGTAGTCCTGAAGGTCTACTGCAGGTCGGTAGAGCTCTGCCCGAACCCTGCGATAATTCCTTAGTAACACGGAGGTCACCAGCCACAGCAGGACAAGACGCAGTACCGCAAAGCTGACATGAAACACATAGCAGGAAGTGGAGCAGGCATAGGAGCCACGGTATGCTTGCCACGACCACAGACCACGTCCCCCTGAACCTAGCAATGACAGGCAGGCAGACCCGACTGTGCCATATCCATGTATAATGGAGTGAAAAAGCTGGGAAAAGAAAAGCAAACATGTCATTTTTTTCGATTGAAATGTGTTCTGAGATCAAGTCAAAGTAAAGGGGAAAAAATACAAATGGCACAGAGTCAATAAGTGTGTGAAAGTACTTAAGCAATTGCTTGGGCTCAATAGACTTGTTTATTTTTGGAAGATGCATGCAGTAATTTATTTCCATTAAGGCAATTGGATGAGACAGAAAGAAAGAGATTGAATGAAAGGTTGCAATTTGCAATGGGATTACACAAGATATTGACTTGTTTACGTCATGTATTCACTCGTAAAAACATTAAAAGCTTAGCCATTAAGAGCACTTTCATTTACATGGTATTTATTAAAATACATCAAGACCTGGTCTGTTTATACCGAATGTGTCCCATCTTTTGCACAAAGGGGATGGTGTGGGTGCAGGCTTTTATTCCATCCAAACAACGACTACACCAGATTCTGCCTGGTTACATCTTTAATTTTCAATGGTCTATCGGGTGTGACCCTTGTTTGGTTGAAATGAAGAATCATCAGAATGCTTTATTAAGCCTGGTGGGAAATCATTTGGTTGTAGTTGCTCACACTAATTTCTCTAATATATTAAGATAAATGAATGTGTTGAAGCATGAAGTGAACCTGCACCCACACTGGCCCTTTGTGGAAAAGATTGGACACCCCTGGTTTTTATACACTTGGTGTATTGTTTATGGGGGCTGTGTAAAAAGGGCCAGGCCAAGACCAACCCCAAAAGCAAGTTAGAAGATGATCCAAACTAGTAGAAACTGACTAATTACTGGGAAACAGAATACTAAAGATTAACATTTTATTTTTATTTACGGTAATGTAGAATGATGGATGTATATGTTTGAACCAGTAGTTTAGTGGACTTTGGATTCGGAGGTCATGAGTTCAAATCACAGCCAAATCAAGCTGCCACTTCTGGGCCCTTGAGCAAGACCCTTAACCCCATAGCTGCTCAGCTGTATGAGTGAGATAAATGTGTCACGCTGGATAAGGCCAGAGGTATCTGTACTTTACTAAAGTATTTCCATTCGGGGAGACTTTACCCTACATTTCAAAATCAAATCTCTTTACTCTTTACTCAACTACGTAAAAAACGTATAAATCAGTCGTTCCTTTTTATTTATGAGGATAAAAACGTAACTGGTGAAACACGCAGCGAGCCACCAATCAGGGTCGAGCGCACGCTCTGTTTTAAAACTTGTTCTGATTGGCGCTTTGTGGATCTACTAATCACAACATACAGTTCAGCATCAGTTCAACATCAAGCAGAACATTTAGAGAGGAATAAATGATGAAGAAACTCCAGACTCGAACTCGACATAACACACATGACCTCATTTACACCATTTTTTTTAAGTAGTTGAAAAGAAGGTTTTGGGCTCATGATCATTTTATTAGATATCAATCAGTGTTTGAGTCATTAAAATCATTCTATTAATAGATCAGTGTGCTGAGAGTCACATTCGAGTCTTTTCACCTCAACTGAGGTGATTAAGTAAAGAGTCTTGAAAATAAATAAATGATAATAGGAACATTATAATTATAATAAATAATAGTACTTTAGATACTTATGTATATTTGGCAAATACTTTTGTACTTTTACTCAAGTGAATGTTTGAAGGGACACTTTTACTTAATGCTAAAAAGGTAAATGGAAAAGTTGTCTTTTGATTTGTTTTCAGCAACCAATCAGATTCCACAACAGTTTAGTTTTTAGAATGTGTTTCAACGGATGTGAGTTAAAAACCCTGCATATTTTTATTGGTTGTAAAAGTTTGTTCATGAATATCTGTTCATTTGTGTGCTTACAAGGTATCCCGTGTGCGAGTACGCGAGCAGCAGCAAGAGCAAAGCGAGAGCAACGCTCATGATCTCCCGCACCGATCTCCTCAGAGTCCTGCCGAACACAGCCCACTCCCTCAGAAACCGTAACTGATGAGCCACCTGTCGGAAAGATGATGTGGAAATTGAAAAAGATTAAATTACATTGTATCGTTTTGTTCTAGAATCCGTTCCAGATTAGCATGTCCAGGATGGTCCTCACCTTCAGCACCAACAGGAAGAGTAGCACGGCACTGAGCTGAACCAGAACCTGGCTTTGTTGCCCCAGGGGAAAGAAGTTAATAAAGGATTCCCGCTGATGATGTAGCGAGGCCCAGAGTTGAGAGGCCAGGGCTGAGCGAGCCACATGGAGGGCGGAGACACAGGCCGCCAGCAGAAGAGTGACAATGCCCACCAGATTCCACACTCGCAGGATGTAGCCCCAGCCCTGCCTGATGACCGATACAACCTCTCGCACAGAGAAGTAAATAATCAAGATGATTAAGATGATCTAAGAGGGGAAAGGATGGAGGAATAAGTCATTAGTTTCTTCCGACTGGCTGGAAGGCAGCAATTGATTGTTACTGGAAACTGCAATTGACAGTGACAATGGACAAGAAAATTCATGGTTGGAAATTGAGAGATACTGGGTGGAACTGAAGAGTTAACATTGTTAGCAGTGGGTGGGATCTTGGGAAGGACACTGGTCTTTTGAGCAACGGAGGGACATAGAGATTATCAATAGAAACCAAGGGTAGCTGGCAGTTAATGGTTACCTGAAGGAACGCAAAGGTAAACGGAGAAGAAGAACATTTACAGTTGATTCCATGAGAAATCAAAGGTAGACAACTGATTATTTCTGTCTCCCTTCTGGTTGACAGTTACAGTGGGGGACAGAGGGGAGACACAGGTTGCCGGTTACCATAAAGAACTGAAGGACGACAACAAGTGATGGGAGGAAAACAAAAACTAAAGAGGCAGATGGTTAAGGTAAAAGGAGAGAAAGAGATTTACATCACCATGAGGAACCGAAGGTTCTCATGGGAGGAATGAGTGATAGGATGGAAAAAAAGAAGGGGGACAAAGGTAAGTAACAAAAGGCGATTAAAGGATACTACGAGGAACCAAAGGTAGACAGCATCTGATGTTTTCCGGGTGAAACAAAAGGGATACAAATTTTGATGGTTGAGGAACACAGAGGAGATGTGAGTGGGGTTATAGCAATAGATAGACAAGAGACAGGAGCAGATTGAAGACTGATTGGTGGATAGATGGTATCCACTAATCATTTGTTGATTGGGGGATACCATGTTCCTTGCAATTCTTGCACCAATTGATCCTTGCCATTCATCCTTTCCATCTTTGTCTACAACCGGTTCCATATGGTGACTGAAAATGTCCTTCTCCTCTCGTACTTTAACCATCTGCCTCTGCAGTTGGATCATGAATCAGAAGGAACAAAATGGGGACTGAGATAGTCATCAGCTTCTGTCTATATTGTAACCACCAATCACATGATGGTCAGTGCAAGAAAATTGAGGTGGGGACTGATGGATCTGCAATAACAGTGGGTAACCAACTGGTTGTTTGCTTGGGGACAAAAGGAGAGATGGTTACCGTGAGGAACAGGGGGAGGTTCATGCCCTGTTGGAGGCTCTGCAGACTGCAGGTCTTCAGGTTCACGCTGGACTGGGGGCGCTCAGAAACAGGGAACTCCAACAAAAAGGAGAAGATGGACAGCAGGTCTGTGTTTGTGTTATAGAGTGAAAACTCCACAAACAGAGCCCTCGTCCTGAGAAAACACACACACACACACACACACACACACACACACACACACACACAGTTAAAACAGATGAACCATTTCTGTGTGTACTTTACATTAATGCGATTCAAATTGCATTGTTTGTTTGAGCGGCTCTAAGAACACACCAAAGGTTCTTAGTTTTTATTTGATTTAAAGTGTTGGAACCCCGAGGTCTGTGTGTGTGTGTGTGTGTGTGTGTGTGTGTGTGTGTGTGTGTGTGTGTGTTTGTAAACTTACAGTGGATCCAGCCACTGGTGTTTATGAAGTTGCTCTATGAGTGCAGTAGATTCTTCCAGCTTTCTGCTGAGCTCCTGTACAAACCCACCACTGCTGTACACAGACACCTGCCCCCAGTGCCATGCTCTACACACACACACACAATTCAAAAACATTAGCATAGGTACACACCTGAGCAAAGGTGTGTGTGTGAGAGAGTGTAAGTGAGACAGAGAGTGTGTATGTGAGTGAATAATTGTGTGTATGTGTGTGTGTGTGTGTGTGTGTGTGTGTGTGTGTGTGTGTGTGTGTGTGTATATGAGTGCGGGAATGTATAATTTTCTATGAGTGTATGAGTGTGTGTATGAGTGTGTGAATGTGTGTGTATATAAGTGTGTGTAAGAGCTTTTACACACATACCCATTGCTCTGAGACACACTGCGGCTCCAGTTCATCACCAGAGATGAACCTGATTCCCTCCTTTCCTCTGAGCCACACCCAAACCAGGACACTGCTGGAAAATAACCACCTGTAGGACAAGCTGAAGAGCACACACACACACACACACACACACACACACACACACACACACACACACACAAGCATGCCTTTGTTCATCTATTCAGAAGCAAAGCTTGATTTGGGATCTTGTTAGTTATAGAAGGCTAATAACCATCATAATGACCTCTGCTTCCACATACACACACACCTACACACACACACACACACGCACACACACCTACACACACACACACACACCTACACACACACACACCTACACCTACACACACACACACACACACACACACACAAACAAACAGCTATAGAACATAATATGCAGGTTTCCTGGTATAGCGTTTGAGTAATTTTCTATTTACTCTTACGTGTACACACACACACACACACACACACACACACATGCATATATATCATCCATCCATCCACCCATTCATCCATCCATCCATCCCCCTGGTTGGGATCTCTGTTGTCGAAGGCGGGGTTTCCCCAGCAGCAGGCTTCCTGTCCCCTCCATAAGGGCGGTGCCATCCAGTAACCGTGGCAACAGGAACTCCGACAGCCATACCCATACCTCCTCTCGTCTAGACAAAAAAGAACGATTGTGAGTTCAGCTGGAAGAGAAACAGCGTCCATAAATATACACTGTCGATTGTGTGTGTGTGTGTGTGTGTGTGTGTGTGTGTGTGTAAACTCAATCTTCAGCCTCAAAAACTCCACCAAACAAACTGATGCATGTAAATGTCCAAATATCTTAAATAAGTGTTTGCGTGTGCATGTGTGTGCACGTGTGCGTGTGTGTGTGTAAATTACCTGCTGATGTTGTTGAAGTGCTGTGTGTGTAGGTGGTTATTCAGCTGAGTGTGCAGTCTCAGCTGGTGAGCCTCTTTGGTTGAATCGGCGTAGTTCAGCAGAAGGACCACGAGCAAGAAGAGCATGTAAAGGAGGAAGCCCTACACACACATACACACACACACACACACACACACACACACACACAAACACACACACACACACACACACACAGAAACGGTTTCAGAAATTCAGGAGCTCTTTCACAAACATCCAGTATAAGTGTGTGTGGGTTGAATCGGCGTAGTTCAGCAGAAGGACCACGAGCAAGAAGAGCATGTAAAGGAGGAAGCCCTACACACACATACACACACACACACACACACACACACACACACACACACACACACACACACACACACACAGAAACGGTTTCAGAAATTCAGGAGCTCTTTTACAAACATCCAGTATAAGTGTGTGTGTGTGTGTGTGTGTGTGTGTGTGTGTGTGTTGACCTTGAGCATGCGGTGCAGCAGTCGGACTTTGCGTGCCTCCTCTCGGGCCTGGGACAGAGCGAAGCCTTGAGGAGGTCGGACTCTGGGGACACGCTGGATCACTCGCTCCATCCGGGGACAATCCACCAGAACATCTCCCTCCTCTGGCCTGAGACGAGCCACCAGCAGCCCGTAATACACTCCCTCCACTAACACCTACACACACACACACACACATGTTTAGTGTTATAAATCCACAATAGACATTTGGGACTGTCTTTCTCTGTGTGTGTATAATTGTGTGTGTGTGTGTGTGTGTGTGAGAGAGAGAGAGAGAGAGAGAGTGAGTGTGTATAAGTTTATGAGTGTGTATGTATGAGTGTGTAAAATAGTATGTGAGGGTAAGAGTGTGAGTGTATGATTGTGTGTGTGAGGTGAGAAAGAGTGAGTATGAGTGTGTATAAGTGAGACAGAGAGTGTGTGTGTGTGTGTGTGTGCGTGTGTGTGTTTGTGTGTATGAGTGTATATTAGTGTGTGTGAGTGAGTGTATGAATGCTTGTGTGAGAGTAAGTGTGTGTGTGTGTGTGTGTGTGTGTGTGTGTGTGTGTGTGTGTGTGTGTGTGTGTGTGCGTATGAGAGACACCTTTAGAGGTTCCAGGATGCAGAAGGACATCAGAAAGCTGGCAATACATGAAATGATCCACATCACAGCCACGCCTCCATTGAAGCTCCGCCCCAGCCATATACACAGGCTGGTGGACAGGATAAGCCCCGCCCAACTCCCCCAGAGAGCAACCAATCCGCAAAGAGGTGGGAGTGGCCTCGGCTTACACACGTCCGTCACTACTGAGAGAAAGAAGTGTTTTAGTTTTTTTGCTCAGAAAAGGGGCGGAGTCACAGAAATCGATGCTGTACTGTTCACTATTCACTCTTGAATAATATTCAAATGAGTTCTGACCTTGAAGTTCAGCAAAAGCAGCGTTTTACATAAACGGTTCATTTAAATACATTAGATTTCTGTAAATAAGTAATTGTGTGTGTGTGTGTGTGTGTGTGTGTGTGTGTGAGTGTGTGAGTGTGTGTGTGTGTG
>MU551648.1:157352-191839 GCA_024362625.1 Silurus asotus | reverse complement strand
GAGAGAGAGAGACCTTGCTTCGGCTGAATCTGAAGAGACAGAAGATGAGCAGGTAAAGAGGATACACCAGGAGACAGGTGAGCACTCCCACTCCCACCACCTCTGCGTTCAGAGACACCTGTTCTGATACAGGAACAAAGCTGCAACACACACACACACACACACACACACACCGCATTGTTTTATAACAACATGAAAACGTGAGCGCGAGGTGAGGAGAGATAAGTGGGCGTGGTTATACCTATTGCCGTACGTGACCGCGGCGTACCACACCGTGTTAGTGAGCATGATAAGGTGCAGCAGTGCGGCGCAGCACGTGGCCCTCTGCAGGCGGGTAAAGGGACTGCGTAGGGGCCGGTGCCATAGCGCCATCCACGTGTGACTATCACACACCGCCCTCTGGAGCTCCCAGGTGAGGAGGCGTGGCCAATGTCTAAGCTCCGCCTCCTCTGTAAAGGTAAGCGATAAAGGAACACAAATTCATATGGAGTAGGGTGACAAATTCATATAGAATAGGGAAACGATCGTGTGTAAGCGTGGCTTTACCTGACGGCTCCACCTCTATTTCCACCCTGCCGTCTGTCTTCTCGTTGTCCACAGAGAGCCACTCCTCCACCAGGAAGAAGTACGAGCTTTCTGTCTGCAAGTCTTTCACCAGCACATACTGCAGCAACCAGGCTGGAGAGAGACCTGAGAGTGTGAGAGAGAGAGAGAGAGAGAGAGAGAGAGAGAGAGTGAAAAACACTGTCACCTCCAGGAGACACTTTTCACTCTGATCTGTCCAAAATCTAATTACATCAGACAGCATCATCACCTTCATTCTAAACTTCTCATCTCTTAGCACTAAGGAACATGAAGGAAGTACACAGCCTACGTTCATATTCACTCTCCATCAAATAAGAAACTAATCACCTCACATCTAATCTAATCTAATCTAATCTAATCTACTCATATATCTGTATGTAATTTATATAAATGAATCCAATTCTGCATATTTTTCTGAAGCACAGTTCATGGTATTGAAGTTTGTCCCTGATTAGTATTTATTTTATTCACTTTCTTTTTGTTTTTGTATTTATTGCTGTTTAACGTTTATCATAAAAGAGAGCGATAGACACACAGACAGCTACACAGAGAGAGATAGAGAGAGAGAGAGAGAGAGAGAGAGAGAGAGAGAACAGACAGGCAGAAGGAGTGAGATTAGGAGAGACAGGTGGAGTGAGAAAGACAGACAGACAGAAAATAAAGGGAAAATAAGCAAGACAAAGAAATGGAGTGATACTGATAAAACGAGTATGAGAAAAGAGAAAAAGAGACAGACAGTTGAAGTGAAAGAGAATAAAGAACAGATAAATTGAGTGATACGGATGGAGTAAGAGAGACAGAAAAAGTGAGAGAGAATAAGAGAGACAGACAGATAGAGTGATACAGATGGAGTAAAAGAGACAGTGGGCTTGAGGGAGAATATAAGAGTTAGACAGATGTGAGAGACAGAAAAAGTGAGAGAATATGGGTGGCAGACAGACAGGAAGTGATAGAATATGAGAGACAGACAATTAGAGTGAGAGAGACAGAGAGATTGAATGAGAATAAAAAAGGCAGACAGATGAAGTGAGAGAGAATGAGCAGCAAACAAACAAAGTGAAACAGATGGAGTGAGAAAGACAGCAGGATTGAGAGAGACTAAAGGAAAACAGGGTGAGACAGACAGACAAACAAAAGTAGGGTTAAGAGAATAAAAAAGAAGCAAGACAAATTCTGTCTGTCTGTCTGTCTGTCTGTCTGTCTGTCTGTCTACTCGTACCCTTGTTGTCGTGCCACACTCGGATCTTCAGTAAGTTCCCGAGACTGGAATCGGTGGCAATGTGGAAAATATCCAGACTGTTGCGTGTGAACGCTCCGACTCGATCCAGATGTCGGTGTCCACTGCGGCCCTCGCTGCCATGGAGACTGACGCCGACATGAGCCGTGGTTCCTGAAACGGACCTCGTATTACTTTCTGAGGTGAGAAAAACACAAACTCTATGTATGCATACCTGCCCCCTGCAAATCCGCCCCCCTCACCTGCCCCTCGCATCCAGCCGGTCTTGACCTGGATTTCGTATTTGTAGAGTCCGTCTTTCCCACACAGCGGCACCACGGAGGCTCGTCTCAGGTCCAACTGGTCCAGCTTCCTCAAGAGGGGGGCAGCTACAGTGTAGCACAGCAAACACATCACACACACGAGCAGCACCACCAGGCTGCGGCTGATTGGAGGATCCTGGAAAGAAGAAAACAAATGAGAATAAGAAAGGAGCGACAAACGAGGGCTGTGAAGGAGCCTGGTGGAACATTCCTGGTAGTTTACCATTTAGTCGTTATTATACATTTGCGTCACCCTCTCAGAGTCACTCACGTGCACAGTGAAGCTGATGGCATGCTGAGGAACTAGCAGACTCGCCCCGAACACCGTGAGATGTCGCGTGCTGCACACCGCCTGCCCCGCGCTGGTCTCTGCCAGGGGTACCATCCCGTCCGTCTGCCACATGTGCCCCAGTTCGCTAAAGTACTGACAGAGTACCATGAACACGCCCACCTCCACACGGACCCGCACTGGCCAATCGGGAGCGCAGCCTGCTGTTACGTTGATGAAGTGGTCCTGTGTGGTGTCGTACATGCTACACAAGACGTGAAATAAATGAAGTTAGCATGATTTTCTCTCAGAGGGTCACGTTTAGGTAACATAACACCAAGTGGTGCCCCTTAGTCCACACTACATAACCCATAGAGGAGTGGTTACAGCATTGGACGAAGGTCACGAATTGCCACACCACTTCTGGGCCCCTGAGCAAGGCCCTTAACCCTATGTCGGCTCAGTTTTATGTAAATGCAGCTGCCAAGTTACGTCAATGTAAACGTACATGAATATTCATAAATAACGAGTCCAGACAAAAACCTATTACACTCTATGCCCAAATGTTTGTGGACACCTGACCATTTTTTTATTCCCCATTTCCATTATAATATTCTCCACTCTTCTGGAAAAAAATGGTCCACTAGATTTGTGGAAATTCATTCAGACACAAGGGTAGTGTTAGATAAGTCAAGAGAAGGGACAGTTTCATGCTACAGCATCCAGAGAGACGTCCTGTACACTTGTGCACTTCCAAGTATGTGGTAAAAGTTTGGAAAAGAAACACATCTGGCCAATACTTAACCAAAACTTAAGACCTTATAGGTGGTGGAGGTGGTAACTCAGTGGTTAAGACATTGGACTCTGGTTTAAATCCCTGCACCACCAAAGCTACCACTGCTGGGCCCCTGAGCAAGGCGTATGTCACCTTTACAAATATACCATATGTGTTATACAGCCTTATGAACCCTGCACTTATGGATTATTCATTCTTACAGCGGAGACAGGAAGAAGGTGTAGAGCTGGTGGTCGAGGCCCCGCCCCTGCACAGTGCTGAGTGTGATGTGTTTCCTGTCTGTGCTCGTGTACTCATTAGGCTTGTTAGAGGAGTGCAGGTACGCCATGATTGAGGGGTCTGAGTCTTGAGCATCTGGAGAAGCTGGAAGTAAAAAAAAAGAACCACAGACACGCAAACATGACAAACATTAAGGCAAATGAAGAACATTAAAGCTCTCTATGATCATTTTACACATAATTGATGAGGGATTGAACCTCTGTCCTCCTGATGTAATATTACCTTCCGCTATGGTAAAGTTGAGTTGGACGTAGACTCCAGCCTGCCTGTTGTTGTTCCCTGTGCTCACTTTGATTATTGCTGATCCACACCTGCTTACATTAAGTGCCCCGGCAGGATCCAGTCTCACCCCTGTGCTGTTCCCATCCAGTCCCGCTGCGGTGCCATTGTTTAGCGCTACTCTAATAGCTTGGCTCTCGTCCAAGCCAGCGATGGGGATCTGGGAGCCGTTAACAGTGCGGAATTCCATGGATGCCACCTCGGTAGACACGGTGTAATTGGGGACGTAGTTAAAGGGGAACGGGTTGGGGTCCATTTCAAAAAGCACCTGCAGGATGCCCTCGCCTGCGCCCCCGCTGGTACTTAGGCTGATACCCAGGCTGGAGTTGAACGCCCTGGGAATGGAGAAGCGGCGGCACTCGGGGGCGTCGCTCAAGCTGTAGCAAAGCAGGCTAAGCGGGTCGGCGCGTTTCCCCGCCGCCGCTATCTCGGCTCCACGCAGGATCAGCGGCTCCTCGTTCAGCACCCGAGACAGCATCAGGATACGCATCAGCTCCGAGGACAACGTGTAGGCTTTGGCCGCTACGCGCAGGGGGTGAGGCTGATCCATTGGTGGAGACTGGAGGTAATTCGGGGAGAACGAACCCTGGTCTTTGGACTCCTCCAGGTTGGATGACGCCGCCTCGCTCACCTGATGAATCAGATCCCCTGCAGAACATATCCAGATTATGTCAGTTTCTTAATTAATTGAAAAGACACATTTATTTTATTTTACATTTTCTTCACCCGGATTTGGTCACTTAGCAATTCCCACCCAAGGAAATGGTAAAGCGGTAGCTCAGTGGTCATTGGACTTTAGCAGTGGTGGACAATCAGGACCAGAATTTTCCCATGAAAATGTATTTAGTTAATCCCAATAGTGTCTTAATTTCATAGCTTTTCTCTCAGTTGTGTTACTTCTTGTAGTGCCTGTTTACGCTAAAGTATCCTGTCCAATCAGGTTTCAGCCATCAATGTTCTCAGGGTCAAAGGGACCTGAAGGCGGGTGCATATAAGTTTATGTTGCTTAAAGCTGTTGCTTTAACCAATCAGATTGTGACTTGCTGACTCCGAGTCCATCTAGCAGGCGTCCAATAACCTCTGCATTTTTTACGTCCTTTAATTAGACGTTCAGAGAACGCACTAGTCAGAGCTCGCAACCCACATCTGTAGCAAACTGCACAAGCTCAAATATAATCATATTTATTAAACAGATTTTTTTTTTCTCTCAACGGCTGATAGAGGAGAAAAAATCGATTTAATCGCAGCTGCACTTACAAGGAAATTTACAAGACGGAATTTTCAAGAAAAACTGTACATCGTGAGGAAACCTCACCAGGACAGTTATAAACTCATGCTTTACACTTTTGCGTATATGATGAGGTGACTATCGATGCTTGTGCTGGAGATGTTTGCGGGCGGTGCAGTTGTGGCTACAGTGAAAGGAGACGTGTTGAATTGTGTTCATTGGTTTTCTTGCTTTCTTCATGACATTTATTCTCACTGTATGAGATTCCTGTGTGTGATGCAGCGCTCTGTTCTACTGCGTTTCTCTATAATACTGATGCTTTCTATAGATGTGGCATCATAATAATGGTATTTAGAGGTGAATTGGGCACAGGCAGGACACCACTAAAGGCCTGGGGCTAAATTGCATGCCCTAAAACTGGACTTCAAATCGGAAGGTCAATGGAACATATCCCACTTAAGTTGCCTCTGCTGGGCCTTAAGCAAGACCCTTAACCCTCAAGTGTTCTGTTGCATGAATGCAGCTACTGTTTGTCACAGTGGACAGGCATGTCTCCAAAATGCAGTAATTAAGGTTCAAATTACAAACGACCTTCATTCTGATCCTTTGCCTAAAGTCCTCATTTGCACTTATAATAAGCTCCACTTTTCTGGGAAGATGTTCCACCAGATTTCATGGAGACTTTGTATGAGATTTCATTCAGCCACAAGGGTGTTAGTAAAGGTACTGATGTAGGTGAGATGAGAAGGTGTGTGTCTCACCCATGATGTTCAGGATGTTGTCTGCGATTTCTGTGGGAGTCACGGTGCCCTGCTTGGTGTCCGTCTGCAGGATCTCTAGCATCGACTCCAGTTTATTCAGTGTGCTGTTCTGACACTCCTCACACACAAATTCCCGACTCACAGCCTTCTCACACACACACACACACACACACACACACACACACACACACACAAAACCACAAGAAATGACTTTCTTTTTCTTTATTAGTTACTCAAATCTATGACCCTGACAGTGCACTAATTTGTACTCACAGTTTGTGTGTGTATGTGTGTGTGTGTGTGTGTGTGTGTGTGTGTGTGTGTGTGTGTGTGTGTGTGTGTGTGTGTCTCTCACAGTGCACTGCGCAAGAGCAGCCGAGGTCTGTTGGATGTCACTGACGGTGTTGAGGTCCAGTGATGTCAGAGCTCGGGTGATGTTTCCTCTCACGTTCACTCTGTATTGCCTCTCCTGCTTTGACACGCTGCTAACACGCTGTACGCCCTGCTCATACTACACACACACGTGCACATACACACACAAACATTTAGTTAAGGAAATACACACTAAACACACACACACACACACACACACACACACACACACAAATGCATCCATGCAAACAAAACTGCTAGAAAAATTCTAATCAACACAAAACTGGGAAAAACCTGCTCTTACACAATTCCTCTCTCTACACACACACACACACACATAGGGGACTTGTTGTTATGGAAGCTTGGAGGTAGAAAAATTCTATTTAAAATGCAACATGCAAATAGCAATGCAATTTAAGTCTGTGGTACAATCCGAGAGGTTCCCACCAGTAACAAAAAGCCAAATGGCTGTTGCATGTTGGTATCGTTCGTAATCGTAATACAGCTAATTATATTTGAACCAGAGGAAAAAAAAAACTACAACAACCATGGACAACTTACAAACAAAAACATTCTAAAGTGCTACATAAGCATTTTAATGAGTGGTAGCGGTAGAGTTACATGGACATCGGAAAAATTTAGACCTGCATAACATTATTGAAGACCAAGAACAAAGAATTTAAGACTTTTTAAGGCCAAAAATTAAGATTTTAAAATCTGAATAAAAAAAATTTTCGAGTCCCTTGCCATTAGTTATAACAGAGTACTGGAGTGAGAAATGTGATAGTGTGAGCCTTGTGCAAAGGGAATTTTTATTATTCCACAGGGAATTACATTTGTTCCACAACACGCTTCATCATCATTGCTGTGTTGAGCTGTTTTTTTGTAATGAGAAGACCGGACATGATCACGACATCCAAAATGGTAATGACCCTGAAATTCCCTTTTTACAGCACTCACACTCCCCCATTCTTATAAAAGGTTTTACAGTAAACGTTTGTTGCGCACCACCACTCCATTATAACTAATGGCTGCGGAAACCACTGCGATGCCCCAGGGTCATCAACTCCCCTTCCCTTGTGCCGCCCTGTATTACGATTTACATATTAGGGGAAGACACTGACCCCGTTGAGGACGGTGATGAGGGCGAGCGAGAGTTCGCGGACACGCTGGGAGTCACCCTGTTTCAGCGGCTCATTCAGCGTGGTGTCTGTCATCTCGCTCAACCAGTGAGCCAGACTGCTGAATCCACCGGGAACCTGGGGCAACATCACCGTCATGGTCCTGATACACAAACACATAAACACAGGCATTACAGAGTTTCATGCTAGGAATTTGAAACCCACCCCAACATTAACATGAACATAAAAACCCCACATTAAAACACACCACATGACTTCAAGGGGCATTCAAGTCAAACCTGGACTTTTAATTCTACAGGTAACGGGTAGAATTAAGTGGCTACCGTGGCCAAATACTGAAAGGTGGGGCACATGTCGTTAGCCGGTCCTGAAAATATTAATTTGGCATCTGCAGTGGGGTCAAAACGGCGAGCTGGAACTTCATCTTTGGGAAGAGGGTAAAGTCCGCTAGTTGGGTGGGTGTTAAACTGAGATTGTGTGGATAGTTCTCCCATGATCAACATGCACAAGTTGCCCAATGGTTTCAGCAATTTCGGGGTTTGAGCTCGTTGAAGGTCTTCCTGATTCCTTGTCGTCTTCCAGCGATCTTTTTCCGCTCTTGAAGTTTAAATGACAGATTGCAGCATCGCTGTATGTCAAACGTATATCATTTCAAACATCTCTGTGGAATATTTGCCCAGTTTCATGCAGATTTTGTTCTAACTTGCTGCCCGTGATGAAATCAGAGCCGTGGTAAAACACGTGACACCAATAGTTTCGAAACCTTTTGATACCACCTGATGTTCCGATCAGTAACCCAGACCTACATCTTTCTCTGAGTTCTTTAGTTGTTGAGGTTTTGGAAGGAGATGGTAAAAAAAAAGGAGATTTCAACATCAAAGCTAATCAGTATTTTTACTATAATTGCAATCTCAGCCAGCAGGGGGCTATAAAACCTATAAATGACTAAAATAAAGTTAAAACTCGTAGGAACAGATTCCACCAATTTACGATTCTACACAAATTAATACTGCAAGTTTAGGGTGATATGAGGTCCATGTAAAGGATCCCATTAGACATGAGAAAACCATAAAGAACTCTGTACACTGGTTTCATATCTGACAATTGAAAACATAAATGGACCAAGCATGTGAGTTGAGACACAGCCCAAAAAGCAATGACATACTTGTTGAGGGCAGTGATGGATGCCCCCTGGTGGTCCTCCACCATAATGGAGACTGAGACCCTGTACTGTGCGGAGTGTAATCCAGGTGGAAGGAAGGTGGAATGTTCTGGGCTGGTTCCTTTATACACACAAAACTCCTCACAGTAGGGATTAAAGCAACGCAACACCATAAGACTGTAGACCAGCGAAGATTCGTCTTCGTCCAAATAACCTGAGGGACACAAAAAATGAGATGAGAACAAGAGCAGAATTATGATGTGGGACTCTGCAAAATGTCCTCATAATGTCCTTAGGGAAGGTTCACAACCTGTTTAGATGCTCTAGTCACATCTGTAAGTCTCTCCACTTGATTTATCTGTTCATATTGTTGTTCACATGATTATGCTCTAGGTCTCTCACCTGTGCACTTAAAGTGCACTCTCTCCAGCAGCGTGTGCACCTCCGGCCCCTCGCCATCAGCCCACAGCGAACACGACCCTCCGGCTGGGGGCAGATTGGGGTGGAGCTCTAGGTTGGCCACGCCCTCCTGCTCCATGCTGTCGTCGGTGACGTGCAAACTGAAGACGTACGAGTCGCCATCCCGCAGCGTTCCCTTCCTCAGCACCAGGTTCATGCTGTCCTGGCCTGTGGTTGTGGTGTTCAGGTCCAGAACCAGAGGCTCATTGCGACGGTTTACAGCCATCCAGCGCTAAAATAAAACAATCACACAATATCACAGGGGATATTTGAATGTGCTAACGTGTGTCTGTCAGCAGATGTTGAATAATCAAAATACTACAGTGAGGAGATGATTATTTAATGCAAGGACTCTCCAGTCAAAGGAGTTCTGATCTTCTAAAAGTAAATTTTGGTGCAATTTTTTCACCATATGACAGAGGTGTATTTTTGGCTCTGTGATGGACAGACAGTTCATGAGCTGTTATAACACAAGCTAGTTTTGTGGACGATCTATGTAACTACAGGTACCAATACACACCGATCAGGCATAACAATATGACCACATGTCTAATAGTGTGTTGTCCCCTTTTTTGCTGCTAAAACTGTTTCGAACCTTTGAGCATTAACAGCATTAATGTCTTCAGCAGTTTGAGCTACAAGAGCTCGTCTGTTAGATCAGACCACACGGACCAGCCTTCGCGCCCCACGTGCATCAATGAGCCTCGACCGCCCACGACCCTGTCTCCGGTTCACCACTGTTTGTTCCTTGGAGCACTTTTAATAGATTCTGACCACTTCAGACCGGAACCATCCCACAAGAGCTGCAGTTTTGGAGATGCTCTGACCCAGTCGTCTAGACATCACAATTTGTCAAACTCACTCAAAGCCCATTTTTCCTTCTACTAACATCAACTTTGTGGAACAGATTTTCACTTGCTGACTAATAAATATATCCTACCAACTATATATAACTACACGTTGCAATATATTGCCATTACAATTGTTGCTGCTGTACCCGATATTAATACTCTTCGGGGTATACTGTTATAGAGAAAATAATCTGGTTGGTTCTCATAACTCATTCATTCCTTGTATAACACCTTCCATGTCTTCGTGTAGATGGCTAACCTCAGTGCCATGTGGAATAATTCACATCATAACAATGACATCATTCTCCACACTGTCTCTTGCTGGTTGCATTCCAGAGCCATGAGCTAACATGCGCTAAAGTCAATTATTTAAGAGATGGAGAAAAGGGCGAAGAATGTTCTGGAAGAGGGGAAACAAAACTGATCTCCTTCTTCCATAATCTACTCTGTGTATCAGTCTGCATTTATAAATCTAGGCTGTATTTTATGCGTATGAGGCTGAATACAGACTTCACATCTATCTATCTATCTATCTATCTATCTATCTATCTATCTATCTATCTATCTATCTATCTATCTATCTATCTAATCAGGTTCAGTGCGGCATGAGGTAATTGTAAGGAATGTTAAAGAAAAGTTCCTTAAATTTCACACATGATAAACCCCAGCTAGATAGTTATAGCTGATAGCTCAGGATCTATCTATCTATCTATCTATCTATCTATCTATCTATCTATCTATAAGGTTCAGTGCGGCATGAGGTAATTGTAAGGAATGTTAAAGAAAAGTTCCTTAAATTTCACACATGATAAACCCCAGCTAGATAGTTATAGCTGATAGCTCAGGGGGTTAACGACAGTACCCCTTTGCAGGGGCTAATCAAGGTCTGAGTCTAGAGGAAATATCTTTAAAAATATTAGCAGTGATATAGAATTGAAAGATTTTGATATAGAATTGAAATACATTATTTATTCATTATATATCATTATTGTTAGGACGCTGGATTCAGAGAGCAAAATCAGCCAGGGTACAGTGCCCCTGAAGCACAGGGGGTTGAGGGCTTTGCTCAGGGGCCTAAGATTGGCCTCTTGGTGATACAAGGGCTTGAACCCCTGACCTTTCAATTAGGAGCACAGTGCCAAAATCATTTAGCTACCACTTCCCTAAAAAGCCCAGTTAAAGGACCTAGCTCTGATGGCTCAGTGGGTTAAGGCCAGTGCTTGAAGCCTGCCTGCTAAAAGTAATACATCAAGGTTCAAGTCCTTTTTCAGATTTTTTACACAGTTATTGTGTCTTGAACTGTAATAAATGGACATTCACTGTTGAGGATTAGCATGGATTTCCTTTTGAGTCTGGTCGCTCTTAAGGATTCTTAAGGATTTTTTCTTTCACCTCAGTCGCCTCTGGTTCGCTCATTAGGCAAGAAGAACAAAGGCTTAAAAGTGGAATGGTTCATTAGAACTCACAAAAAATGAGGTGATTGGTTTTTAGCAGTATTTTTCTCTATATTTGCAAAACTGAGTGCATATATAGAGATATAGATATAGAGATATGGAGTTAAGACATGTGACTGAGGCATCATGACCTGCATCAAGAGTGAGTCATAGACAAATGAGAAAATCCGGTCATTTTCCCAAATAAAACATCATTCAGAATCAGATAATAAATAAATGGGGGGTTGGGGTCCACTGTTTTAAGGGACATTTTCACTTTTCTACTCGTTAATTATAACCCTAAAGAAAGGGTTCGAAGGGCACGATTCGAACCTGAGAGAGACAATGATGCTAACTACTACACCATCTCAAGACAGGCAGTGTTATTGCTCATTGGACTTTTGCATTTAATAAATGTCCCATGTGACCATGTATATAAGAGATTGATATGTTCTTCCAGTGCTGAACTTTGAACAAAAGTTTTACTACATTCCAATACAATTGCATATTTAAATCTACTGCACATCAACCAACAACAAGAACTGAAACCAAATCCATAATAACACTGCACATACTCACTTACCAACCAACACACCAACTGAGCCACAGATGCAATAAGACAGCTTGCTTTTTTAACATATTTCTTTTAAAATCACCATCAACGCCACACAATTCTAAACTACTGAGAGAAAAGTGAAGAAGTTACAGAAACTTAGGCTTGAACCAGTGACCGCAGAATTGAGAGCCTTGCCACTGACTCACAACAACCTCCAGCCTGGAGCTTCCTGTTGAACAGACTCGTCCTGTCCATGCTTTGTGTTAACTCCAGCAGCAACAGTTTGAGATGTAAAACTTTAAACTGGTGTTTCAATATATTCAATATTTTATTTGAATGTGTATAGTGTGTTCCTGTCTCTTTCTTCTCTTCAGATCTGCCTGATTCATCCTAAAGTCCTACCTCTTTAGGGAGTTCTCTTCAATCCGAATCTCTGTTTGAAGATGGTTTCACTTCAACAGCCTAAAGATTAATGAAGTTACTGAACAACTTGAGAACTCTGACTATGGATTTGGACTGGAATTAATATCAACAGTCTGCTACAATGGACCACAGTTTGCATAAACAGTTCTGCATTTAAGGAACATTGCACCTCAACAATGATGGGAACTGTAATGAATGGACATTCGGTGTTAAAGGTGAGGATGAGGACATTCAGACATTCGATGTTAAGGATGAGGATCCCTTTGGAGCCTGGTTCCTCTCAAGGTTTCTTTCTTATGAAGTCTCAGGGAGTTTTTTTTCCACCACAGTCACCACTGACCACACCAATCACTCATTAGGGACAAACTTTACTATACTATACAACAGATTTATCTCTCTGAAGCTGCTTTGATACAATGTCCATCCATTTGCTCTACAAATAAAAAATTATTTGAATACAATTTTAATTCATATAATAATGACTGAAAGTTTATCCACTAAAGCCAGTGGCAAAAGTGACACATGATGGAACTGGTTTATATCTGTCTCAGGGTTTTCGTTAATATCTAAACACAAATCATATTTAAAAATCAAAAATCATAATAAAATGTCCACAATTATACTGGTAGCCACTTCAGCCCATATCATTTTCTGTTACAGACCGACCCCCATTAAAGAACGGAAACATTATGTGTCTCTCACAGAAAGAATTTGGGGACCCATGCTTAAACCCTTCACCTAGAAACTTCCAGAAGATTGTGCATTCCTAGCCCGGAGAACTGGCTGGGGCTTGGACCTTCAATAGCCATTCTACCCAGAGGGCAAGATTATCCAATTATCCAGGCTTATGAAAGAACTTTTTACTCTTCTAGTGTTAGAACAATAAACAAAACCTAAAGCTGAGGATAAATCAGGAATGTCAGGCATCAGAGACCATGCTGCCAACCACTACACCCCTACAGGATGGGAAGGGTATTCAGCTCCAATCAGCTCCTCACGCTAGAAGTTCAGAGTTCATCACACCACAGATAGACATAGTTTTTAAAGAAGAGGTCAATCATAAGGTCATCACCTCAACTGTAAAATTCTGTAAAGCTGCTTTGTTGTGAAAAGCGCTATAGAAATAAACTTGACTTGACTTGTGGTAACAGTTTGAAGAAAAAACATATATAGCAGAAAAGGTCAGGTGTCCGTAAATAATTTGTGTGTGTGTGTGTGTGTGTGTGTGTGTGTGTGTGTGTGTGTGTATATGTGTGTGTATATATAGTTAAAGCAAATAAAATAAAGAACAGGTGCTTGATCTCACACAGGCTAACAGCTACTACAGCTAACCACTGAGATAAACTGATGAGACGATATGAAAAAAACATCAAACAGGTTAAAAGTGCACAGTATTTCACACTGAGCATCTGTCGAAATCTTGCGAGTTGTTCAGAGGAGCTGATAGAAGACACTGCTAAATTAATTTCGCCGAAAAGCTCTTGCTAATCTAACTTGAAACGACGGGTCTCGAGAATGTTCCGCGAAAACAGTCGAGTTAACGGTCAGGACGAATCAGGAGGACAGAAAAATATTGATCTTTCACAAAGCCGGAGACGGAAAAAACACTCCCCAGCAAAAAACTGCCGGTGAGATTCACAAGAAAAAGCAACCAGCAGGAGACGAGTGAAAAAAAAGTCTTTTATATCGCTGAAAAAAATATTTCATTGATTTTTTATTACCTTTTTTTCCCGTTTCAACTTTTTAACAAGTTGAACAAAAAAAACATTTCGCGTTGGTGGGATTGATTTATTAAAGACAAAAAAAAAAAACTGAATAAAAGCTTTGTATTGGGACAAAAGTATTGGGACGGCTGAAATTTCCAACCAGATGCGGTTCTTCTCCAAACTGTTCTTCCAAAAGTCGGTGTATTTGTGTAGGACGTCTTTAGAGGCTGTAGAGGCTATGAGACCTGAAACCTGTTCCAGCGTGCCAAAGCTCCTACATTGTTTATGTGTGGTTTGTTTGGCATTAAAATGGCATTGAAAAGTTCAGGGACAACATGTGCTGTTCGCGGTTGCACATTAGTAACCGGACGAAGATGAATTTGTGGCAGCGTTATATACACAAACCTAAAGTTAGAGAGGACTGCACTTGCGAGAGTGTATGACATGCCTGTCTTTCATTGACTGACTGCATTCTCTACCTTTAAAAAAAGAAATAATACCTTTTACTCCTATTTTTTTAAGAAGGTAGTGGATGGAGGTAGGACATGTGACCGAGGCATCATGACATGCATCAAGAGGCACACCTAATCGTAAAATAAACATCCCAAAATATCGCCTTGCTTACAGTAACGCAACATATCGTATCGCGAGCCCTGTATCGCGATACGAATCGTATCGCCAGATTCTTTACGCCTTCCGAAAGTGTGCAGCTTGTGAAGAGGAAATGGGGATAAATGTGGACTGGGATTTCCATAAAGGAGCACATAGCAATCTTATGGTCAGGTGTCCACACATTTGTGTCCATATAATGTGTAAGTAATTAGCAGTTAAGGACTTGCTGGAGATGTAGAGACGTCTCTTACCCCTCTGTATGAACCCTGACAGTTGTTGCAGGTCCCCGCCAGATAGACGTACGAGTTCTGGCTGATCTCATAACGAGACTGGGCTTTGCACGACACACACTCCAGAGAGACGATGGGAATGCGTCCGCTCTTCACTAACACCTGGGGGGAGAGAGAGAGAGAGAGAGAGAGAGACAAATATGGTCATTTACATCACTATAATTGGCATTGCATGCTTTGATTTCTGCCTGGGCTCTGTTGCTATGGCAGTAACGCCGCCAGAACAGCGAGGAGAAGCGCTAAACCGGATTGAAGCCAATGGACAGAAAAAGAAGGCAGATGAAGCTAAATGTCAAAGTGCACTTAGGACAGATAAAGGAAGCGTGGAGTGCGTCAGCGAGGCTCACCGCTACGTCACGCCGAAAAAACTAGAACAAAAACAACAGTAAGAATAAAAGAAATGACTAAATATATACGAAGGATTCTTCAGCAGTTCACTGGATGAACATCTCCCAGACACGCTGCAACTCTTTTCTGATCAGGAAGGAAGACGAGACGATTAAGAGCACTGTGGATCCTGCAACAAACTTCTGCATTTCACTGCAATACGACGACAATACAGTGATGCAAGCAGAACGCTGATCAGATATATTTCATACACAACGTGGGTTTGATTCTCCAAAACACAACGCAGGAAAGGGTTTGGTTTTTCAGTGTAGACCATCACGTGCAGGAAAGAGAAGAGAAGTTAAGGGAAGAGTAGAGAAGAGAAGAGAAGAGAAGAGAAGAGAAGAGAAGAGAAGAGAAGAGAAGAGGAGGGGAGGAGAGAAGAGAAGAGGAGAGGAGAAGAGAAGTTAAGGGTAGAGGAGAGGAGAAGAGAAGAGAAGAGAACAGGAGAGGAGGGAAGAAGAGAAGAGGAGAGAAGAGAAGTTAAGGGAAGAGTAGAGAGGAGTAAAGAAGAGGAGAGGAGAGGAGAGGAGGAGAGAAGAGGAGAGGAGAAGTTAAGGGAAGAGGAGAGGAGAAGAGGAGAGAAGAGGCGAGGCGAGAAGAGGCGAGGCGGAGAGAAGAGAAGAGAAGAGAGGAAGGAGAGGAGAAGAGAAGAGAAGAGAAGAGTAGAGGAGAGGAGAAGAGGAGAGAAGAGGCGAGGCGAGAAGAGGCGAGGCGGAGAGAAGAGAAGAGAGGAAGGAGAGAAGAAGAGAAGAGGAGAGGAGAGAAGAGGAGAAGAGAAGAGAAGAGAAGAGAAGAGAAGAGAAGAGAAGAGAAGAGAAAAGAAGAGAAGAGAAGAGAAGAGAAGAGGGAAGGGAACCTAGAGTTGTGATAAGGAAGATAAGTGAAGAAAGGGAGAAGATACGAGATGAGAAGTAAGAAGTAGAGATGAGAAGAATACAAAAATGAAAGGGGAGAAGAAATGAACAGGGATGAGAAACAAAGTGAAAAAAATATTGTATAAGAGCAAATGAGGACTCAATGTAGAATGGGATGTTCGATAAGGAGCACATAGCAACCTTACGGTCAGGTGTCCACAAACTTTTGGCCAAACAGAATAGAATATCCGTTGTAAAATATCAGAAAAAAATCGAACACAATTAAGTTCAATTTCCGGGGGGAAAAAGTGCTACTTGGTGAAGAACAGACTGAGATAGAGGGAAAGAGAGAAAGAGAGAGAGAGAGAGAGAGAGAGAGAGAGAGAGAGAGAGAGAGCAAAAAAGCAGACAGCTGTAACCACTTCTTGACCTAAGCCTATTTATTTTACATAACACCGTCACGTGAGCACCTCATCCCCCCCCCCCCCCCCCGACCGCGCGANNCCCCCCCCCCTCCTTTCTTCGTTTTCTTTCTTTTTCAAACCCCCCCCTTTTTTACTCTTTCTTTCCCTTTCTTTATTTCTGACTCATCATCAACCCGATGAAAATAATTACGAGCTCCAGGCACCGGAGCCTTTTTTAAAACTCTGCAGGAAGGTGACAAAAGACAGTCATTATAGTATAGTATAAAAAAGTATAAAAAAAAGAAAAAAAGAAGAAGAAGAAAAAACACCAGATGGGGGGTTTTCACGGCACACTTTTCAGTCGTAACGAAATCGCTAATAGGCTACGATATAAACGATAAAAGGCCGATGGGTTGAATGAGAAACCCGTTCGCCCTTTGTGGAGAGATCAGCAATCGCTTGTCAGCTTTTATCGTGGACGCGATTAGGCCGCTAAAAAGAGGCGGAGTCACCGGTTAGAGCCTATTATTCTATTAACCACAATCTTAAGGCACCCGTGACAGGTTCTGTGAAGCCTCTGGTGAACGAAGTTCGTGAGTCATAGTGTTAAAACTCAAGTAACCCCGAAGCGTGTAGCACATATACGACAGTCCGGCATGTTTAATTCGACCAATCACTCACCTTCTGCGTGGTGGATTCGGGAGACATGCCGTCTTTACTGACGGTTAAATGGAACGTGTACTCCATGTCGACCTCCAGCTCCGACCCGGAGATCACCAGAATTTTTTGATCGGGTCCAAAGTTCAGGGTGGAGCAGTGGGAGGCGCCCTGAAAGGAAATTTGAAATAAAATTGGTGAAAATATGGGAAAAATTGTTACAATAAAATAAAATTAATTGTATTAATGTATTAGTTTATTAAATAAAAAGAATTTATTAAAAAATAATAATAATAATAAAATCAGATTTATAAAACCACTACTTTTTTGTACGCTCCCAAATATCCCAATAATCCTATTTATAATTATATTACAATTCACTTTTTCTCAGGAGCTTCGAATGCTTCAGGAACATCCGTATAATTGTGTATGAGTGTCTGCGGTTTCCTACATTATCGGTTGTTTATGTTCATGTCGATCAAAATATATTGTACTGGTTTCACCTGAATAGTTTTAACCCCCAAAAACATCTCAGCATCAGTTCATCAGCATCAACTGATTAAACAGGAAATCCTGAACTACTGCCTCGAATCCGAAATCTGCCTCAGAAACTCCTGATTTAACTGTTTGTTGAACTTCCTCGTCAACGCACTGAAACGTCTGTCACTTCCTGTTTTGTCTCTGTGGCTCCCAGACGTCTGTCTCCTTTATCCTTTAAGCTACAGTGAGCCCCAAAAGTCTCCGATAAAATGTGCCTTCTTTATTTTTCTCACTTTTACGTCTTTTCAAGCCTCTGCTCTGAGATATAAGACGAAGGTCGATAGTGTCGACACGACTTTTCATCCCGAGGGCCCTTCAGATATATGAAGCGAACTTCAGATCTCTAAAGGGCGTGAATCTCATATCTTCTTCTTTTCATTGGCAGTTCTTTAAGCTCAAATTTCTCGTCCAAAACGCTTAGCGATGTTTACTGATTGATGCGTAACTGCTGTGAACTGCTATCTGCAACCCTATTTTACACTCAGTAAGCATAAACCTCACTTTCTCCATCTGACTGGCATTTTCCAGCATTCCCAAATGTTTAGACATTAAACTGGAACATCTCACTGGCTGAGTCTCTGCCAAGAAAGAAACGAGCGCACCACAATAATTTCATTTATAGCGAGAAGGCAAAGGTTTGGAAAGAGACGAGCCAAGCAGGAGCAGATAATATCTCCATGACCATATTAAGAGCCGAACAAAACAAGGAAAATGAAAATAAATCAGCCTTAATGATCTAGTGATTTTCCTAGGCAAGTATCCTCACTCTCTATCCTCTGGTGGCTAATACTCACGGACCATGCTGCGCTCAGCGTTTTCACTACTTTAACGGGCTCCCTAGTGTTTCCAACTGCTAACAAATAAATATATTGCTGAAAGGTTGATTATGTAAGTAATAAACCTCATTGGGACTCGCTGGTATAATCGCTGAGGATGTGGATGAGGAAACGCAGAGGTACTGTCACTGGTGAGGTGGTAGATAAGGTGGTAGACAAGGCATTGGACTTGAAGGTCCTAAACCCCTGAAAAAGACCCTCAACCCGATAGGTGCTCAGTTATAAGGACATTACTTATAATCTTATATTCCGGGGTTTATGTTAGTTCTCACTCTTCAGTGTTCGATATTGTTTAAAGATTCATAATCACACTCTTGATGTCACCCAAATGAGGATGGGTTCCCCTTTTGAGTCTGGTTCCTCTAAAGGTTTCTTCCTCATAACATCTAAGGGAGTTTTTCCTTGCCACAGTCACCATGGCTGCTCATCAGGGGTAAATTCACACCGTTCACCCTAACTGTTAAATTCTGTGAAGTTGCTTGAGACAATGTCCATTGTGAAAAGCGCAATGGAAATAAACTGGACTTGACTTGACCTGTATGAATTGTATATCCTATTATACTGTATATCTAAACACATGATTACAGCGTGTGAAAGCATCCGGTGGGAGAAGGTGTTTTGTGAAAGTGTAGGAAAACAAATGTTTTAGTGCGATAACTTTATCATTAGGAGGTCATTTACGGGCCAAGACTAAGTCACAGATTATTTTTTATTACTTGAAAAAAAAATTGAGATGACACCATTGTGTCAGTAGCATTGAAAAGAATCAAGCTATTTGAAGATAATGGTGGTGGAAGAGGAAAATATAATTTCTTTCTTACCTTTGAAGTGTTGCTACATTTCCAGTGGTATCTCAGCAAGGTCTGACTGTCCAAGTTCAGGTTAGGATCATAGGATTGGTTTGCGCTCAGCTGCAGGTCCTGAGTTTTGGACCACACACGATAAGTTCCACCCTCGATAATCGGTACCAACTTGGCGGACATCACAGAGAGCTGAAGGCAGGTAGCCTTTTTTAGCGGAATTCCTTTGTAAGACAGGGAAAAGATCAGGGCGTAGTTTTTGGCAGGGAGAGTCATCTTGGGTATTGACAACTGCAGCCTCCGGGTATCGACTTCTGCAGGAAGATGGACTTTAGATGGTGGCGTCAAGTGGTTTTCAAACTCCTGGCAGTGAGAAGCTGAGTAGATCTCCCACAGGTATTCGGCGCCATATCGAACACAGCCTTTGAGATCCACCTTTGCTTCGACCAGTGCTGGTTTGGAACGCCAGATAGATAACTTTGGAGCTTGAACCACCTGGACTTCTGGTTCACTGCACTCTAGAACACGTATGTTGACCTCAAACAAAGCCGTAACCCAGCTAACCAGGTTACTGATGTTGACTTTAGCAATGTAGTGTCCAGGTAAAGAATATACATAGCTGACAACTGAAGTATCAGAAAAGACTTCAGGGCTTCCATCTCCAAAGTCCCACTGATATCTGAGAGAACTAGACTGTGGAGACACACGTGCTTGAAATATTATTGTCTTGTTAATGAAGGTGTCCTGAGGTTGAGCTTCTAAGATGGCTGATTTGAGTATATTCTGGACGAGCACATTCTTGGTCTCATTTTGAATGTTAAGCGCATTAAAGGCACTCACACTGATGGTCAGGAAACCTGGTTCCTCCGGTACATAGGTGGCTTTTGAATCGAACATAGTTTTTTTAGCTCCATGATGGAGATCAAAGGTCCATAGGTACGTCACGGGGTTGCCGGTCTGTATATGCGCCTCAAAAGTCTTGGCCACACCAACAGGCATGGCTTCTTCACAGCAGTCCAAAATGGTAAGTTTGGTGATGGGCTCCAAGACACAGATATGCAGGTTCCTCCTTTCCGAGCTTATTTGATTCCAGGCTGTTAGATTGACATAGTAGTTGTCTACTCGGCTAAACTGGTGCACGTAAGTGAGGTTGGGGTGAACGGTTGCGTCACCGCTGATGCTTAAGGTGTAGCTAACCGAGGTTCCAGATGCAACAGAGATCGTGAACTCTACATTCTCGCCAACTGCAACATTCTTCTTGCTGGCCTTGAACTCAAGCCCTTGAATTCGGTCTTGCACAGTAAAGTCATGAGCTAGCACTTCACTACTGATGTCATTTGAGACATTTAAAGTGACCGTGAAGGTTCCAGGGGATGAAAACGTGTAGGATGTGGCCTGCTGGTTTGATTTGGCATGATTCGGCAAGAGCCACATCCATGAAACATCAGATCCAGTTTGGACATGACCAAAAAGAGATACGTTGACTCCAGAGGCTAAAAAGTTCTGCTCTGTGACATTGGTTGTGGTGAAGGTAACCCCTGAAATTGGTTCTTGGACACTGATTTGTACCGAAACCATCTCCTTGCTAACCTGGTTTGAAACCTCTACACTTACTGACTTCAGCCCTGGAGTGTCAAATACATGCCAGATGGAAGGTACATTAAACTGTAATGGATCGCTATCAATCCACCATCTGTACTGAAGGTCACTGCCTGTATTTACAGACACTGTCATGTTGGTGATTGAATCGATAGCCGTAGGGTTTGGAAAAACCTCGAGGTGCAGTTTTCCAACAGGGTCAAGAAACTCAATAGTGCGGTTAACAGCCAGCTGGCCGAGTAAATTGGTGGCCTTTAAGAAGACTTCACAAGGTCCAGGTGTGGAATAATTGAGTTCGATGTTCTTGCCTGTTAGATTGAGGGCAACAGTATTTTCATATTCCCTCAGAAGGTTCCAGCTAAACGACATGTTTGTGCCATCTTTAAGCACAGCCTGCAAGTGAAGGATGTGGTTGGTGGCAAAACAGCAACTTTCCCCAAGCTCCTCAGATACAATCTGCAAACCTTCCAGCTCCCGTTGTACAAATATGTAAATGCTAGCCTGAGCAGTACTAATGTCATTTTCAGCAGTTACGATCACGTTGAACATACCGACCGAGCGGAAGGTATAGAACATAGGGTGCGTGCCTGGAATGGAGGTACAGCGGTCACAGAGGATCCACGAGTAACGCACATCGTCTCCTTGGTCAAGATGGGTCTCAAAGTGGACTGTTGCATTCAAAGGAACATTAACAAGGCTGGCATTGATGGAAAGTCCTCGAATTGGGGCTAAAACCATAACAGATATTTCGCTGTTATTCTCACTCACGTCATTCTTACCCGTAACACAGATATTGAAAATTCTGGAGGAGTTGTAGGCATGTGACACATTGCGTCCTGTAAGGATTGTCCCGTCCCCAAAGTCCCAACTGTAGGCAACGTGATCGGAGTCGGAATTTGATATAAATCTGTAGTCCTGCCTCAAGGCCAGTTTGTTTCCTGTTGTTCCATTATGCTGGATCAACAGATAACCCACAGGTTGCTGCACTTCAACTTGCACTGTGCTTATGCTGGCTGAAATGTTGTTAAGTACCGTTACGGTTATTACATACAGACCGGGGCTTTTGTAAGTAAAAACCATCCTGTCTCCACCTGTAATAGGGCTTATCGAGTCACTGATCCCAAAATCCCACAAGTAGGTGTAGTCGAACTCTGGAATTGCAGTTACAGTAAACGAGCTTTCGTCTCCAAGTCGGATAAATCTGCTGGAGGGTTCGAGCGTGACGTTGGACACTTCAGGTTGGACGCAGATCCAGTTGAAAAAATTTGCTTTGTTCACAGAACTCGACATTAGAAGAGAAAGATGGTAATTCCCACTAGCTTGGTAAGTGTGTGTTATACTTGGGGTACCATACAGAGTTTCATTGGTGGTCCCATCTCCGAAACTCCACATATACAGATGAGAGGAGGCATTTCCTGACACAAGAGCATGGAAGTTAATTTCTGTTTTTTCCTGAACACACATTACAGGCTCCAACCACAACACCTGCAGAACGAACACCTGAACGTGTACGGATTCCCATTTTGAGCTGACGGCATTCGTTGCGGTTACGTTGACCGTGTAGTTTCCGTCTTTGACGTAAACGTGCTCCACATGTGGTTCTGCACGCACAAGTACAGTCCCATCGCCCATAGAGAAGCTCCAGCTTACGTTGTTGCCTGCTTCCAAAGTAGCCTTGACGATTGTCGGAGTGTTGAATTCAGTGGGAGTGGACGCCTCAACCTCCAATCCGTCAATGTCTTCATACACCATGATTACTTTACAGTTGTCTTTATTGCTAATGGTGTTGTTAACATTCACACAGACTGTGTAGGTCCCGCTTTGCGCATAGGCATGATGGACCCTACGTTCACGTCCTTGCTGCAGGCTGGAGTTGTCACCAAAATCCCATGTGTAGATGATTCCGTAAGCAGACGGTAAAGGATGAGCTTCAAAAGCAGCTGGCTTTTCGGTTTGCAAAAGCTCTGGTTCGGTGTTGATCTCCACTGATGTTAAAATGCTGAACACGTACACGTCGAGTTTGTGGGTTTTGTTCTCATACCGGTTGGAGACAGACACCCTGAGATTGTATTCGCCTGCAAAAAATATATATATAGATTTAGTGATTGCTGCAAAATAATACAAAAACTCATCTATTCCATGTAATTTGCTTCCATGAGTAGGTTACCTGGCTGTTTGTACGTGTATTTAACTTCATGCTGCAGGACTATCCGATTTTCTGACGGGTCGGAGTTCTGATGTGGGGCAATATAAGGGGGTTTAAAGTGATTCTCCATTTTATCCAAATCACTGAACAACCACCTGAGAGAACATAAATCATCAGAAACACACACCACACACATAAAATAAAATAAAAACACAAAACATACTTAATGTGACAAATTTTTACCTCAGTTCATTCTCAAAAGTATAAATATAAGGCTGGAGCAGTCAATTACAAGGTTAGATCAAAACGTTTCGAGACTAATGGTGCTATTCTGACCAACGCGCATTATCGTGTTTGACATAACATTAACGCTTGACGTTTGAGTGGCAAGAGTGGAACATCATCGCTGGAAGATGACAAGATATCAGAAAGACCTTCAATGAGCTCAACCCCCTAAGATTTTGAATCCGTTTTGGCAACCCGTGAATGATAATCCCTGAAGAACAATCCACACACTCTCACTAACGCACCCTACTTGCTAGATTTTCAGACTTCGACCCTCTACCTGTGGATGAAGATCAGGCTCAAAAGTCAGTGTTTTGACACAAATGCGGAGATCCAGCACAATTCATAGAAGGTGTTTGACGCGCTTCAAAAAGGAGATTTCTAGGAAGAACGCTGGGGGCGCTGCATTGCTGTGCAAGGGGACTATTCCGAAGGTGATAGTGTGTAAACAAAGTTCTTTCTTGTAAACAGAGCTACTCTCCACACTTTTTGATACCACCTCATATATAGAATGCTTTATAAACAAGAAAAGAAGAAGAAAAATGGTCATGCTTTAGATGGTGCGAGACTTTAAACCATAAAGGTGGAAGTAAAGCTGTGAAAATATCGTTTTTGCTCGTCTCTGACATTAACCTACAGCTAAGAACTCAAAATCAAGAAATAATCACTTTCTCCTCATCTTTGAGATTGCCAGTGGGGGAACGGTAAGATATCTGACAGAAATATAGAAAAGAAATGAAGTTACAGGACACGTCCCAAAAGAAAAAAGTTACAGATGTGTCTTAAAGCAGTGAGGGAGAGAAACAAAGAAAACCAGAAGAAGAAGATACAACTCAAACTACTCAAACTATTCGAAGTGGCAGAACTTTTCTTTCACACGTGTCCCACATGCATTTAAAGTCTGTAAAAACATGTAATTCGACAGTATGGTTGCAGAACTAACAGAAAAGTGGCGTCCACAGAAATGTCGACTGCTACCGAGGCAGACAGGGTCAGCTGTTCACCCTGAGTCACGATATCAGGGACACCCCGAACGGTAATCTCGCTCATTGGGTTCATTTTGTCCACAGTCACATTGAAGTTCTCCGTTATGTTGCTCACGTGGTTGGATGCCGTGACCTAAGAAACCAAACAAGGTTTAGCTCAGCTGCATATCAGTAAAATCAGAAATGTAGAAAAAAACCTAAACCATCTTTCATCTCAGATTCTGAAGACCACTTAAAATGTTAATTATTCGGTCATCTTCTCACCGTGAGTTTATAAACAGCAGCATTCTGGTAGATGATGTTGAGTACAGTGTTGTAATAGGTGAAGTACGGTTTATCGTCCACTGTCCATCGGAATGAAGGGTCAGTTCCTCCTTCTACAGATGCTGTGTAACTCTGTGTAGCAAGAACAAAACCAAATCTTTCAGGCTGCACCAGATGATGCAAAAAAGATGATTAAAGACATGAACTTTATGTAACAAACAAAAATTGTGATTATACAAGAAGAATAAAAAAAATGAAGGCAATAAGCATCTGATCCAATGATAAATGTAAGAAGGTAAAGAAGAGTTTATGAGTAACAGCTATGAGAACAGCAGTATGAATACTGATTAGGGAGAGAGGTGGCGATCCTTTATAGAGAGCGTCAACGATTAGACAAAACTGTCAATGCAGAATTGTAAAAAAATCGATCATATCATCATCCACATTAATAATTTTCGCTAATTTAAAAAGTTCTGAAGGTTGACGAGATTCACCTTTGACCTATTTTAGATCTAGCTGATCATTGGTTGATCTGATTCCGTACACTCGCCTTCATTTGTGACATTTAAGATTCATCTGCACAATTCACCAATTGAAGGCACATTTAAAAAAAAAGAGTTAAATCGAAATTTGAGCTGTACGCATTCTGACAGCTGGTTTAAAGATTTCGCATTCAATGCAATAAACTGATGCCGAGATGTTTTTGGGGTTAAAAATGTTAAGGTAAAACCAGTATAATATAATTTGATAAACAGTTAATAATGTAGGAAACAGAAGCCAATTGTACACAATCGATTATATAGATGTTTCAAAGCATTCGTAATTGTTCAAAGCGACGAGAAGTTGCTTTTATTTCAGTATGTGCAGGACATGATGTGGAGGTTGAACGACTAGTTTTGAGAATTTCATTTCTGATCTAAGAAATGCTCCTAAACAACTGAGGAAAAACTGTACCAATAGACATTGTTTCAAAGCAGCTTTACAGAGATAAAGAATGTATACGTTTGTTCCTTACCACTACAGTTTCCATCAGGACCCTGTGGGCGGGATGGGGCTGAATTTGTAAGCCTTGCAATGGCTCCTCTATTCTTGCTTGAATCTCCAGATCGGCCTCAGTTATCTCACTTTGGGCATGTAGGACCACTTTGGTGTTTCCTGGTGAGGAGCTGAGCTCAAGGTCCAGCCAGGCAAACAGGGTATCATTGTTTGACTTCGCTGTCTTGCATTCAACCACTTTGGATTCCAATTCCTGTGGGCAAGAACTTTGGAAAGTGACAGATTTGTTGCTCTCTTGCCACCTGATTATAGCACTGTTCTCAGATTGGACCTTGACCAAAACAGATGTTTGATTCGGAAGGAAGTAGACTGTTCCATTAAAAATAGTTGGATAAACCAGGCTAAGGTTCAGCGGTGGAATGACATGGATCAAACAGGAGGCGGCAACCGGGAAGTCAGGGTCATGTGACAACACCTCCAGGCTGTAGTCTCCTGTTTGTGGTAAACCAGCTTTAAGAAAAGGACCTTGTAGTTTGGTTTCGTTCTGTCCAACATACAGCACCCTGATCGGGCATATAAACTCATGTGCCCACTTTCCATCTCCAATCATCTCCAGGGTTTCATTACTGTCCAGCCAATCAGAACGATTCTGGACCAGAATGCTCTGTTTCCAAGGTGAAGAGGGATCAGGAGAGCACTCAAGCAACCCAGAGGTTCCGGCATCATGCTGAAGGGCGATAAAGTCACCGGGAACCACTAAGAGGTCTTCGATTTCCTCTTGGACCTTAGGGACAACCAGTCAAATGAGAGAAAGAATGTAGGTAGTTGCACCTTGTTCTTAAGATCTAAAGACAAATACAGACATTTTAAAGACTCACCAGTGCATGTATGGAGGCTCCAGGTGGCAGCGTGAATGAAACCTCTCCCACCAGGCTGTAGTGTGGGCGCAGAGTGTCAGTGGGCAGGGGCTCCACCCCGGAGCAATTTGGGCATGACTCTGGCTGACATGGGTGACTCAGGGGCAGACAGGAACCCACATATGGACACCACTGATGCCATACAGGGCATTGTGGAGATGAGGAAGTAGTAGTGGAGGTTGTATCATTGGGACGGACATCCAGGGACCGACACATAGCGATGGGGCTACAGAATTCACCACATCCTAGAAAAGATCATCAAGAAGTTAACTATGCCTACAACATTTCTTTGATCCATATTTGTCTCCAAAGTAACTTTTAGTGCTTGTTAATTCAACCTACCATGAACACAGTGATGGACCTTACCATGGGATATTTTGGCCCATAACAAATAGTAAGAAGTAACCTTTTGATAATGCAACTTTAAAACTATTGCAATCCAATAGGGAAAATAAAAGATTCAAACCTTCTTTACTATTTAAAAAAATCCACGAATGCAGCTTTCGAGTGGTTATTTCTCACTTTATTTCATCTGTTTGGTGTATTTATTTTCCAAGTTGTTCAAAGCAAAACACAACTCGAGCCATTAGCAGAGGTGGACACAGTGCACAGACTTGTGCAAAAATAGAGTAAAATATGACTCCAGTAAAAGTGTTCCATTTAAACTTTTACTTAAAAAAAAATGCTTTCAAAAGTACTTAATATTAAGTATAATGTTCCTAATAAAAAATTTTTTAGCGCTCGATCCTGATTGGTGGCTTGCTGTGTGTTGGACCAGTTAAGTTTTTATCCACTAATTAATAAAAAGGAACGCCTGATTTCAAAATCTGTAGCTGAGTAAAACGTAAAAAAAAAAAAAACATATTTCATTTTTAATTGTTGTGAAGTTACAGTAAAAGTCTCCCCAAATGCAAATACTTTGATGAAGTGCAGATATGCGAAAAAGCTACTTAAATACTTCATTACTGTGCACCACTGGCGATCACTCGGGTGCTCGGGCTGCCACTCTGTTTGTACAAAGACGCTACGTCTGGGAAATAATGCGGTCTAGACTCTTTCTAAAGATTTCTTTTAAATGTGCCCTTGGTGAGTGACATGTTAAAAGCTTTCACTTCTTTCTCAAAGTTTTCTAATTGCAGGTTTGAAACATGACATTTTGGGGAAAGCTTTGACACGAGCACTGACAAACATTGGGTTTCACACAAACATGACTGAAAGGAGTATACGTTTTGGATTTATATCGCATTGCTGTTAAATTCGAGACTTCCGATTGGTCCAAAGTTTGTCTGCTGATGCGTTTTTCAGTTGGCAGTTGATTTTAATGCCGTAATCGTTTCCAAAGAAACAGCTCATTTAGAGCGACCAGTATGGTGGGTGAGCCACATAATCTACAGAAATATTAAAACACATTATTAAAATTAATCTCTGACAAGGTGCATTTCTCTGTGAGGACATTTATGTAAAATTAAAGGAAGGAGTCTCCAGTTTCAGTGTCCTGTAACAGTCATTCTTGCAGTTCTTGGAATCGAGTTTTTTTAAACTGCATGTTCAGATCTTTTAGTCTCCATTGCTCTTATAATAAGCTTCGCTCTTTTGGGAAAATGTTTCAGGAGATTTTTGTGGAGATTTGTGTGAGATTTCATTCAGCCACATGGGTGTTAAGAAAGATAGAAGTGAGGTGAGGAGGCCTGGGGTGCAGTCAGCATGAAACCTTCATCCCAAAGCTGTTTAATAGGGTTGGACCCTCATAGTGAAGTCAAGTGAAGGGAAAATTTCATTCAAAATGTCCGGTCCAATTGTGTGCCTTACTAGATATGGCTGGTCAGATCTTTTAGTACTTTTGTCTACACAGCATATACTGGCTATCCAAAAAAAAAAAAAGAGAGTGAGAGATGAAGGCGAGAGAGACAAGAAGGTGTATGATGACTAGAAAAAAAATCTGGAGGCCAAATAACAAGAAGAAAAGAAAAGGAGTGTAGTAATAGCACAATTTCAGTCAAATCAAGACTTGCTTGTTCCCAGACACAATTTCTGTCCCTCGTTTGTAACTCGGTCGCTTTTTCGCGATTCCCCACAGTCTCTACTTCGAAGTCATTCTTCGTCCAAAATCAATAAAAAACAAAAATCGAGTGCACACGTCTCTTTGTCCCGGCTCTGTCATACGCTTTCTCCCTCCGGACTGAAAATACTGACAGGAAGTGGTCTGAAGGGAAGGGAGCTAGTTTAGTTTTTTAAGAGTTTTAAGAGTACGCCAGGTCACACTCTATTTCTACTTCTAGTTTTATTATTCCTTCTGTAGTTTTTATTGTAAATCCTCTTCTATATTTTAAGATATAATCGGTAATTCTAGTATATTCCTCTATTCTATTGTTATTCTTTTATTATACATTGTTCTCCAAACATGTTCCGCTAAAATCCTTTGCTGTGCCTCTTGAAAAAAGGTTTGGTTCAGTAGTTTCTTTACGATCCAGTTTCTCTCAGAGCAGTTCAATAGGATTTAGGTTCTGTGACCGGGCAGGTCGTTCCATGATAGATATCACTCCATGTTGTACGGTGAAGTCGGTTCCAATGAGCCACGGTCCGGACAGAATGTATGGAAGTATGGAATGGGAGCCATGTACAGCCTTTCACTTTCCAGAACCTTCCCTGCTCCAAAACAACCCCAAACTCTTATACTTCAACCTCCATGTTTGACTATTTCTCCTCACACTCCACCTTCTTTCTCCAGCTCTCAAACACACACATCCTGCTGAGCCTGAGTTGCTTTGGGCAACTGTGTATTGTGTGTGTGTGTGTGTGTGTGTTACCTGGCAGCAGCAAGTGTAATCCACTCTGGCAGTGAGGTCGGTACACCTGGAAGCGAACGTGTGTGTGTGAGCTCAGAGTGTGTGTGATCAGCTCCAGGCTTGAAAGACGCCCGCTGTGGGTGAAGCTCAGAGATGGGAACAGGAGAAGCTGCAACATAAATGCATACACACACACACACAAACACACACAAACACACACACACATCAATATACTGTTTGTGTAAATACATTTTTGAAAGATTATAAGCAAATCTGTGTGTGTGTGTGTGTGTGTGTGTGTGTGTGTGTGTGTGTGTGTGTGTGTGTGTGTGTACCTCAACACTGTTGACTGCTATTTCTGGTCTAATGGAAGATGTGACTTCAGGATTGATGACACTTTTCTGGGTGTTGAAGACAGCCATACCCACCCGGTATACCCCCGCATCCAACACTCGCACTGCAGAGAGAGAGAGAGAAAGAGGGAGATAGAGAGAGAGAGAGAGAGAGAGAGAGAGAGAGAGAGAGAGAGAGATATTCCCGATGAACATAAGATGTCTTGCCTGACTCACTAATGACTCACTCACTTACTGACTAATCTTCTGACTCACTCAATCACTTACTGACTCATTAACTGTCTTGCTTAATTACATACTAAGTTGTTTACTTTCTCTCTCATTTATTGACTCACTTAATCACTTACTGACTCATTTACTGACTTAATCAATTACTGACTCACTCACTGACTCATTTGCTGACTGGCTAAATGACTTACCGACTTATTTAGTGGCTAAATCACTTACTGACACATGGACTCATTTACTGACTTGCTCACAAACTTTCTGACTCATTGACTAACTCCCAATTTTTAATGACTCATTTCCTGACTCGGTCACTTAGTGGCACATTTACTGACTCGGTTACTTATTGAATCCTTCACTGACTCATTTACTGACTCACTCAATCAGTTACTGACTCATTTACTGACTCACTAACTACGTAGTTTGCTGACTTACTTCATTTACTGAATCGCATACTTACTGACTCATTTAATGTCTCGCTCACTCACCGACTCATTTACTGACTCAATCACTTTCTGACACACTGACTTATTTACTGACTTGCTCATTGAGTTTCTGACTCGTTTTCTGGCTCGCTCACTCTCACTGACTCATTTCCTGAATGATTGACTGACTCATTTACTGACTCTTTCACTTACTGACACATTTATTAACTCACAAGTATTTGTGTTTATGTGTGTGTGTGTGTGTGAGTGTGTGTGTGTGAGAGAGAATGTGTGTACCGACGTCTCCCGCGTTATGTGTCTCCTCTATTTGCTCTGCCAGGCGTGTGATTTGTAACTCTCTCTTTGTAGGTGCAGCTCGTTCTTCACTCGGACAGATAGAGTGAGAGATGGAGGGATGGATGAACAGTCATCTTCAGGGACGGCATGTAATCGCACTCAGACTGAAAGTGTGTTTGTGCTCCTGGGTGGATTATTGAATGCGTTTCTGACAGGAGGGCTGGTTAATACCGAACACCGAACGTGCTCCTGAAACACACTCGCGAGCGTCATGCACCGAGACTCGCTCAATAATTCAGAGGTGAGAACCAAACAGGAAAACTTCAAAGCCACACTCGGGGCAGTTCGTGAACAGAATCTAGTCGTAAGATCCAGTGGAGTGTGTGTGTGTGTGAGAAATCTGTCACAATCAGTTACACAGCAGTTCCTCTTCTCAGATGTTCCACAATAAGAGATATTGAGCTTCTAATTCGAAATTCAGCCAGAAATGGAAAGTCAAAAGCTTTCTTCTCATTTTACTTATAAGGAGATCGTGCTTGTCCATGATTTGATGTTCATGTGCGGGATATGGTTTGAAATATGTTTTACATGGTTTGGACTGGAACATGGGTTTGATTGGCCTGCTACAGAACTCCAACACTACTGAAAATCTGAATGTGAACACTGACTACCCCAAGCCTCCTCACCTCACCTACATCAGGACTTCTGATCTGACTTTACTAACACCCCTGCGGATGAATGTATCTTTCCACAAATATCCACAAAATCTGGAGGAACATCTTCCCAGAAGAATGTAGGATATTATAACAGCGATATACGGACTACACGTGGAATTCGACGGTAAAAAAGCTCTTCTGGGGAATCAAAGCTTTTGCTTCTCATGTGGATCATTCAGCTTTAAGCACCCATGACTTCACTGGTTCTTCTTGTATTACATTTTGCTGGTTCTAAACCCTGCATATTGGGATAAACCCTACAAGACCTGCTGTTTTCAAGATGTTCTGAGCCAGACATCATATTCTAGCCCACGTCAAAGTCGATCAGCTCTTTAGACTTATCCATTATTCCATTATGATTGTTCACTTGCTGCCTAATACATCCCACCCCTCCACAGGTTCCAGATAGTCAATCAGATAATCAATGATGTTCAGGACCACCTGTGGTTGTCATGCTCTGGCTAATAACTGCCATAAACCTTCTACATTTCACATTTCACCTCCAGGCCTTTAGTGGTGTCCTACCTGAACCGTTCCACCTCTTAATACCATCACTGGCGTCATAATGATAGAGAAATATAGAGAAACCGTCACGTCGTACAACGTGAATGATCGTCGTTTACTAAATCAAGAAACCCAATGAGCACGATTCAACACGTCTCCTTTCACTGGAGCCACAACTGCACCTCCACATACATCATCTCCAGCAGAAGCTTCGATATTCACCTCATCACATCACCCCGTCTTTCTGTGCCATTCCCATTACGGTTTGAATTCACGGCAAATTGTGTGTTTTTGTTCAAATTCTACAGGAAAGAAAACGCAAATGTAAATGTAACGTGAAATAAATGTTTTTAAAAGACCGAACTCGGTAAAGACATTAATAATAAAGTTTAATGACAAGCAGACGAGTCCAGAATACAAATTTATTCTGATAGATCATTAAGGAAACCTTTTAAAGTGGCTTAATGCGATAAGACACTGTTCTGAAAAGACCAATCTCAATAACCACATTAATAAAAAAAGTCTACTATATTCAGACAAGCAGTTTGGTTGAGTTTGGGCCTTTAAAAAAGCTGTTGTCGCTTTTCCCTTATCAGTTTTCTATAGAAGAAAAACGCTTAAGGCATAAAAAATAAAAAAACCCAGCTATTAAATCCACACCCATATGTTTAAGCTTGTGCAGTACGCTGCTACAGAGCTCTGACCGTCCAATCAAACGCCGTAAATATGACGACATTATTGGACATCTAGAGGGCCTCAGTGTCGCCAACTGGCAATCTGATTGGTTAAAGAAACATGAACTCTAAGCTGCAGGCATCCGCACTGTTCATTTAAAAGGCCTCATTGCAGACCCCAGGTGATGTGATGACTGAAATCTGATTGGATAGAAACTCTAACATAAACAAACCCTACTAGAAGCAGTGCACCTGAGAGAAACCCTATGAAATCAAGAGGCTGTACACAGAGATATCAATGGTTTTAGGACCCTGGATGAAGTAAAGGGCACTATTTCTTTCCCATATTATGAGTGTGTGAGGAGATACACCGAGTGTGAAGCCCACCTTGGTGTGTGAATTGGCACACGTAGGCACGTTTGGCGCTGCAGGGGTGCGAGCTAGTTTGTCCGTCGCTGCCCAGGGACACACACATGTTTCCGTCCACCAGCATGGCCCGGTCTCTCGCTCCATCTTCACCTGGGAGCGCCGGGGATCCGTCCACCCAGTGCAGGAACCCGGGAGAATCCACATCGCTGAGACCCAACCACACCCCACGCTCCCTGTACACACACACACACACATACACAGTGTTTCATTGTGGGCTTTGCTCTGGTTTGGGTGTTTACGTTAATGTTCGTCTCCTCATTTGTGTTTTATTATCTGCTGTGAGCTCCTGCCCTGTTTGCTGCACTATATTTTGTTTTCTTGATTATATTTTGAACGGGACGTTTTGAACATTTGACAAAGTAACTCTTTTACTGAGTGAATCTCCTAATGTCCAATCACTGATCACTATAGCTCCTCATGTCCAATCACTGATCACTATAGTTCCTCATGTCCAATCACTGATCACTATAGCTCTTAATGTCCAATCACTGATCACTATAGCTCCTAATGTCCAATCACTAATCACTATAGCTCCTAATGTCCAATCACTGATCACTGTAGCACCTAATGTCCAATCACTGATCACTATAGCTCCTAATGTCCAATCACTAATCACTATAGCTACTAATGTCCAAACACTGATCACTATATTTTTGTATTATCAACCACAATACTTCCTAATGACCAACCATCATCATTCTAATGACAAAACAAAAGTCACCATTGTTTGTAATGGCCAGTCACCAATCACCATAGTTCCTAATGTCCAATCACTGATAAAACCAGCTCCTAATGTCCAATCACTAATCACTATAGCTACTAATGTCCAAACACTGATCACTATATTTTTGTATTATCAACCACAATACTTCCTAATGACCAACCATCATCATTCTAATGACAAAACAAAAGTCACCATTGTTTGTAATGGCCAGTCACCAATCACCATAGTTCCTAATGTCCAATCACTGATCACTATAGCTCCTAATGTCCACGCACAATAGCTTCTAATGTCCAATCAATAATCACTATAGCTACTAATGTCCGATCACTAATCACTACAGCTGGTCATGTCAAATCACTGATCACTATATTTCTGTATCATCAACCACAATACTTCCTAATGACCAACCATCATCATTCTAATGACAAAACAAAAGTCACCATTGTTTGTAATGGCCAGTCACCAATCACCATAGTTCCTAATGTCCAATCACTGATCACTATAGCTCCTCATGTCCAATCACTGATCACTATAGCTCCTCATGTCCAATCACTGATCACTATAGCTCCTAATGTCCAATCACTGATCAACCCAGTTTGTAATAACCAATCAGTGGCCACCACAGTTCTGCTTTAAACTACATTACACTCACTCACTCACTCGCTCAGCACTGCACTTTGTGTCTCAACTGTTATATAATAAATCTCATGCCAATGTAGAGCTCTAAATAAAAAACAGGGGTAAAGACAGAGAGAGAGAGAGAGAGAGAGAGAGAGAGACAGAGAGAGAGAGAGAGAGAGAGAGAGAAAGGGGGGGGTTGAAAGGGGAGGAGACAGAATTTTTGTCAAAATAGAGACATTAAAAAGAATTGTACTCATTTGTGCACATTCTTACATAAGAATGAGGGTGAGGAGAAGGCGTGTGTGTGTGTATGTGTGT
>MU551648.1:149530-157157 GCA_024362625.1 Silurus asotus | reverse complement strand
TCTCTCTCTCCCTCTCTCTCTCACACACACACACACACACACACACACATACACACACACACACACACACACACACAGTCTCCTCCCAACAGCAGTGTAACATATTTCCATAGTTGTGTGCTTTGCCAGATGTGCATCACTGTGTGTATGTGTGTGTGTGTGTGTGTGTGTGTGTGTGTGTGTGTGTGTGTGTGTGTGTGTGTGAGAGAGAGAGAGAATTTGTAATAATAATAACAACCAAAATATAAATAATAATAATAATAATCTATCCATCCATCAATCCACTATAGGAGTGCTTTATGCATTATGCTTGCACAATCCATCTTTCTCTCTCTCGCTTTCTATACAACCATCCATCCATTTATCCATCCTTCCACCCGTCCATTAATCTATCTATCTATCTGTCTGTCTGTCTGTCTGTCTGTCTGTCTGTCTGTCTGTTTTCATTTCCTGCAGTGTTTATTTTACGATTCAGTGCATTTTGAGACTTGAAAGAGCTTTAAAGTTTTTGCTCTCGTTTCTCTCCCGCATCCACTTCGGCTAATAACTCGGCGATCTCGTTGTGACCAGCAGCCGACTGAAAACACAGACGCTTTTTATAACGCAGAGCTGTAGGAGGTCAGACGCAGTCGTAACCTATCATCCTTATGTGTGGTCAAAAAAAATCTCCTCAGCCTTTTACTCCGTCTCACTGCTTTCTAATTACAGCTCTGATGTAGGTCAGTAATCTGCCCTGTTATTACAGCCCATGCCTCGCATTCATTCCCTCTTCACTTCCCCTCCCCTCTCCCTCTTTCAGTTCTCTCTCTCCACTTCTTTCTCTCTCTGCCTTGCAAACTACTTTCCTGAAAAAAATCATAGCAAAACAAAACAATACAGAATTAAAATATTTAAACCCACTAAACACACACACACACACACACACACACACACACACACACACACACTCCTCCTCCTGGCTTCATGTGAAACAAACTGATGCAATAAAAAAAAAAAAAGGAAACAAGGCAAAGGAGAAGAAGAACGTTTCAGATTAAAATATTTCTAAACTCCTGCATCACACACACACACACACACACACACACTTCATTACTATACTCACTTTTTCTCTCAGTTTAAAGGTAGACCGTCTGGTATTAGACTGATTAGTGTTGTATTAGTCAGGAAAAAGATGCCTGAGGAATGGAGAAGGAGTGTGATCTTTAAGAATAAGGGAGATGTGCAGACCTGCAGTAACTACAGGGGTATTAAGTTGATCAGTCACACCATGAAGTTATGGGAAAGAGTATTGGAAGCCAGGCTGTGAGAAGAGGTGACCATCTGTGAGTAACAGTATGGTTTCATGCCGAGGAAGAGCACCACAGATGCCTTATTTGCTTTGAGGATGTTGATGAAAAATTATAGAGAAGGACAGATGGAGTTGCATTGTGTATTTGTGTATTTAGAGAAAGCGTACGACAGGGTGGAGAGAGGAGTTGTGGTATTGTATGAGAAAGTCAGGTGTGACAGAGAAGTATGTGAGGGTGGTGCAGGACATGTATAAGGACAGTGTGACGGCAGTGAAGTGTGCAGTAGGAATTACAGACTGGTTCAAGGTAAAGGTTGGACTGCATCAAGGATCGGCCCTGAGCCCTTTCCTGTTTGCAGTGGTGATGGACAGGTTGACGGACGAGGTCAGACAGGAGTCTCCCTGGACTATGATGTTTGTGGATGATATTGTGATTTGTAGTGAGAGTAGGGAGCAGGTGGAGAAGAGCCTGGAGAGGTGGAAATATGCGCTGGAGAGAAGGGGAATGAAAGTCAGTAGGAGTAAGACAGAGTACATGTGTGTGAATGAGAAGAAGAGCAGTGGAGTGATGCAGTTACAGGGAGAAGAGGTGGAGAAGGTGGAGGAGTTCAGGTACCTGGGGGGTCAACAGTGCAAAGTAATGAGAGTGTGATTTGTGGTAGAAGAGTATCTGCAAGAGTGAAAGGGAAAGTTTATAGGACTGTGGTGAGACCTGCGATGTTGTATGGATTAGAGACAGTGGCATTGAGTAAAAGGCAGGAGGTGGAGCTGGAGGTAGTAGAGCTGAAGATGTTGAGATGTTTCTTGGGAGCGATGAGGATGGACAGAATTAGAAATGAGTTTATTAGAGGGACAGCGCATGTAGGACGTTTTGGAGACAAGGTGAGGGAGGTGAGATTGAGATGGTTTGGACATGTGCAGAGGAGGGACATGGGGGTATATCAGTAGGAGAATGCTGAGGATGGAGACACCAGGAAGGAGGAAAAGAAGAAGACCAAAGAGGAGGTTTATGGATGTGGTGAGGGAAGACATGCAGGTAGTTGGTTTGAATAAGGCAGATGTAGAGGACAGAGTGGTATGGAGGCGGATGATCCGCTGTGGCGCCCCCGAAAGAAGAAATCTGGTATTAGTCTAAATTCTGATCTGAAGGCAACCAAGAAGAATTTTTGTCTCCTTTATAAATGTATAAACTTTTCCTCTAAAACAATTTTTACTTTTCGTACCATATAACTCATAGCAGCGTTGATACCATACTCAACATCAGATTCACGTAAAACAAACAAATTTTAGAGAAAAAAAATCTTATATCTGAAGAAAAAAAAAAGATCAGCGAAACAATAATTGAATATCCGAGAAGAAATCTACAAAATGACAGCAAATGATATAAATGTTTGTATATTTCTAACATTTTTCTATTTAACATATAATGTGTAATGTGTAATGTGTGTGTGTGTGTGTGTGTGTCTGTGTGTGCTTTAGACTCACTGTGTGATGCGCTGAGCGATGAGGCTCTGTACAGCGTCCCCCTTAGCGATGGCCAGCTCTCCACCACGAGTCACACACTGACGCTGAGCCTCGGACCAGCTGAACTCGCCTGCCACCAACTCGAAACACCGCGACAAATTCTCATGCTGCACTGGTACGCACACTGGCTCAGCTACACACACACACACACACACTGTTCTAGACTACATCATCAGTTTAAAAAAAAGCACACACAAACACACACACACACACACCTCGGGCCACTTCCAGGCCCTCCTTCCTGATTCGCCAGTCCGCCTCCACGGCCACTCCACCCCAGTTCACCAGAGTCACTGCCTCCTCCAGGCTCTGATTGGCCAGCAGTGGTGAGGGGCAGCGAAGCTCCAGTCTCGGGGGCAGTTCCACGCGCACCTCGGCCGTGCCGCTCGTCTCCCTGTGCGCCGCCGTGGCCACTGCTTTCACCCTGTAGCGACCTGGCAGGCCGTATTTGTGCTGGGCCGTGGTGAGGGAGGTGTTTAGGAGCGGAGAGCCGTCCCCAAAGTCCCAGCACAGAGACACGGGGAGGACGGAGGAAGACACCGACAACGCCGTCTGGGATTGGACACTAGAGCGCACCGCTGAGACACGCACTGAGTAATTCACCTGTATGAGGAGGCACACACACACACACACACACACACACACACACACACACACACAGACTTTGTATAACAGCATTACATAATCTTGGTGACCACACAAACACACACACACACACACACAGACACACACAGACCAACTTCGCATAAGAGCATTACATATTCTGAGTGACCACACACACACACACACACACACACACACACACACACACACACATGCACACTGTGTATAACAGAATACACACACTTAAACACACACATAGACATATTTGGTGTAACAGCATTACATATTCCTAGTGACCAGACTCTCTCTCACACACACACACACACACACACACACACCTGGAAGACGTCCTGGGCGACGGTGAGGCCGCAGTCCTTCATGACGGTGGAGTTGGAGCAGGCTGCAGAACACCGGGCCTCGCTGATGTAGTTTGGTTCGGAGTTGGTGCTGCATAAACATTCCCTGCGTGAACCCAGGCCTCCGTAAAGCTGCTTAGCAAAAAAACATCTGGAGTTACACTCCTCCCGCGAGAAATTCCCCATCACCGACGACGTGAAGATCACCAGCTCACTGCCCCTGGAGCGAGCATCGTCCTGCAGACACCCGGCGTAGTACAGCTCTGTGTGTACAGAAAAAGAGAGAGAGCGAGATCGAGAGAGAGAGAGAGAGAGAGAGAGAGAGAGAGAGAGAGAGAGAGGAGGGAAAAAAGTGTGAGATGGAAAACGATAGAAAGAGAGATAAAGAGAAAGATAGAGACACAGATGTATATAGAGAGAGAGACAGACAGAAAGAGAGATAGAGAGAAAGACAGAGAGATAGAAAGATATAGAGAGACATAGAAAGAAAAATATGGAGAGAGAGAGAAAGAGAGAGAGAGAGAGAGAGAGAGAGAGACAAAAAGAGATAGAAAGACAGAAAGATAGAGAGAAAGAGTAAGAAGTCATGTTAGATGCCAGATGGTGTCAGTTTGACTAAATAAATAAATAAAATCTGACAGTTAAAGGTTGTGTGATCATTTAATTCAGTTCTGGTTCAACTACAGAACACAGAGCGTCTCTACACCACCACACAGACTCCAGCATCCTCAGATCCTCCACACTCTTATACAAATTCAAATCAACCAGAATCCTTCATTTCATGAGTCTGGAGAACATTTTTTCTGCATCACAGTCAGCATTTTGTGTCACTTTGTTCTGTCTGTTTGGGTATATGGCCATTTTCGCCTTTCGCACATAAACCTGTTTCTCCTGATGTTCTTAAAACCACTAAGAATAAAAAAAGGAAAGTAAAAAACCTTATAATATGTTCTAAAAGCTGAAATGTGAAAACAAGTATAAAACCAGTGTCTGTCTCTAAACAGAATGGACAGTCCTGTAAAATATCAGGGTTTAAAATACAAAAAAAGAGTTCACATAGATGATGCAGTGTAAAATCCTCCACTGGAGGTCGGCAGCTGTTTTGGTTACCGATGGTTTGTACAGTGTCTCCACTCTGCTTTAATATCGTCGTTAAAACCAAGAACATTTCTCCACTGGGGGTCCACCCTCCCACTCAGCTTTTTCTTGTTTAAAACCTTAACACAGGCCCTGTAGAGCAGCTTCCCCATCACTGTCCCAAAGATCATCTCCCCTTCACCCCTGCACTCCAGGAGGGGACCTCCACACCCGTCGAGGTCAGGGGCGATATCAAGCTGAGGAAATGGTTTCTCCTCTGCAGGACCGGTCTCGCTAATTTTGTAGTTCTTCAGCTGAACACGATTTTCTGCTGTCAAGGTGGACCTCCAGTGGTGTTGGAGCTGGTTAGTGATGCGCTGTGACCATAGTCCTATACCTGCTGCCAGGTCCTCCCCTCGTCACAGGCCTGTCCCCGCGACGTTTACCAGCTCCCGGAGTGTCCACACTTTGAGGAGATCAAAGTTCGGAACAGCATAAGGTCGGTCACACTGGAGATGTCAAGACGACTCCCGTAGACGAGGGGCTCCTCCAGCAGCCAGTGTAGTGTTCCACAGCTTTTCATCTGTTTTTTTCCCCCCCAGCAGCCAGTGTAGTGTTCCACAGCTTTTCATCTGTTTTTTTTTTTTTTTATGTCTGCTAATCCAGAAACATCCAGTGTGTGTGGCCATTAAAAATAAAGTTCTGTCCAGTCCCAGTCCTCCCACCATGTGCAAAAGTCCACTGGCTGCGGTTCTCCACACCAGGTTCCTGGGCCTTGTTGGGAGTCTCTGAATGAACCGGAGGTAAAAGACTGCAGTTCTGCTGGTAAGATGAACCAGCCCCTGCCCCCTTGGGCAGATGTAGGAAACTTTGTGGGATCCAGTGTGGGCCATTCCAGAAGAAGTCAATGAGAAGGGCCTGGATGTTTGCTAGCAGGTTTAGCGGCGGATCTATGCATGCCAGCATGTGCCACAGCGACCATGCTACCAGGATGTTGATGAACAATGTTTGCCCCCTGTAGGACATATTTGGAACTAGCCACTTCCACCTGCTCAGTCTGCCCCTAATGTGCGCTACAGTGCCTTCCTTGTTTTACATTTTATTTCCCAGGTACATAAAACCCCCTCTTTTTCACAACAGGCGTTCTGGAAGTGTTGGTTCTTCACCTCGCCAACTAAAACTGCTTCACTTTTTCCAGAATTAACTTTTGCTGACTAAAAATCTTTTAAAACATCAATTAAAACCTTTACGTCAGACTGGGATCCCCATTCCAGCCAGGTTATCTGCATATGCTGACAGGTAAACTGAAGCATTAGCGTGTAAAAGCCTTTTTCTGGTCTGGGAAAATCAGACCAGTCTTTAAGCCCAGTAGCCTGGAGACAAAATGTCACGAATTAGTTATCAAATATCGACCTGCCAGGCACACAGTATGTCTGGTCATGGTGAATGATCTGCCCTATCATCTTCATCATTTACACTGTCCTTTAGGACCACTAGCATGTCCTGCTCTATTATTGCCCAGAAAGCCTTGAAGAACTCGACAGGGAGACCATCTATACCTGGCACCGGCCCGTTCTCCATGCCCTGGAGAGCATCATGAAGCTTTGCCAGTGTCGGCTCCCTGTCCATCTCTTTGGCCACTGATTAAGAGTTTTGGCAGGTCTTTAAGGAAGCTCTCCTCCACTACCTCAATGTCTTTTGTGACATCGAGAGTGTACTGTTAACAAAATACTTTGGTGAGATGTCGCATCCCACCACTGCTGTAGGGAGTTAAAAGCTGCCTTCTCTGAAACAACTATATTAATAAATAAAAGACTCTCTAAAATTTGCTCTTTTATAAGAGTGGTGTTCAAGTGGTGCTCTTAGGTTTTATGCTATTTTTACTGATGGTACACTGAACCATGCAGTGATTAGAGATGCCTCCTGGAAACATAAAACACTTTGTTAAAAAATATTGATGCTTAAAACCAAAAAATCGATCTAATCTCGCCAGGGGGAGTGTGTTGTCTATGCAGTGGGCCCATGTGTATTGGCTCTGTTTGTTTTTTAAATTTCTTTATAAGTCACAGAGATCGTGGGCCTCCACCAACTCCCACAGGTGCTTACGGGAAGCTAGATGAGGTTCTGCATGGTTCTGTATATATTGTCTTCTCAAATTAAAATCACCTCCCCAAATTAAAAAACCCTGCAGTGCTGCAGTTTAAAATAACATTGAGTTTGTCTGAAAAAGTCATTCTCTCCTTTGCACTGGTGGGAGCGTACACACAGATAAAACCAAAAACCTCATTCTCATAAAAAACGTTCACTTTTAAAAGCCTCATCTTCTTCTTCTTTTGGCTGCTCCCATTAGGGGTCGCCACAGCGGATCATCCGTCTCCATACCCCCCCTGTCCTCTACATCTGCCTTTTTCACACCAACTATTTGCATGTCTTCCCTCACCACATCCATGAACCTCCTCCTTGGCCTTCCTCTTTTCCTCCTTACTGGTGGCTCCATCATCAGCATTCTCCTACTGATATACCCCATGTCCCTCCTCTACACATGTCAAAATCTCAATCTCACCTCCCTCACCTTGTCTCCCAAACGTCCTACTTGCGCTGCCCCTCTAATAAACTCATTTCTAATCTTGTCCATCCTCATCGCTCCCAAGAAACATCTCAACATCTTCAGCTCTACTACCTCTGATTGAATTAATCAATCTGCAGTGAGATGTGAGTCGGTGGCTCATGCTGATTGGCTGACAGGGCCGTCACTCACCGCAGTGGTCGGAGCTGACGT